>CAUYON010061155.1:0-20885 GCA_963573935.1 Arctocebus calabarensis
GCTACTAGGGAGGCTGAGGCAAGAGAATCGCTTAAGCCCAAGAACTGGAGGTTGCTGTGAGCAGTGTGACGCCACGGCACTCTACCCAGGGCGATAAAGTGAGACTCTGTCTCTACAAAAAAAAAAAAAAAAAAAAAATCAAGTAAGAGAAACAGAAACTATTTCAATGAAATCATTGCAGATTATACTAAAAAACAGAAAAAAATTAGGCAATAAAAATGTGTCTAATATAAAATAAACCTGTCTAGAAATATAAGTAATTCCTTTCCCTAAAGGAAAAATCCAACTTTTTCTAGAAACACTTAAGAGTACAATAAATTCCTGCTAGGCAAAGATAAATGTTAAGGGACAATACTGACAATTAGACCTATAAAGTGATTTGCACGGACCATACTGTTCTTTAGGTCCATTTCTTTTCTTGTTGTTTATTAAATCATAGCTGTGTACATTAATGCAATTATGGGGTACAATGTACTGGTTTTATATTTAGGTCCATTTCTAAGAATACGTGGTGATAGAGATCTTGACCTAAAATCTCAAAGAGATTTATCCTAAATATATTCTAAGTATGTGACTATATCATGCAGTAACAGTATGACATAAAAGTGATTACTGGATCCACTGCCCTTAAATAGGGTCAACTGTAATCTGAGTGTGGGGAGAGAAGTCAGAGGTTTGTTTAAGCTACTAAAAAAAGTTACAAGTGGAGGGAACAAAATGAACTAGAGGAAAAAAAGATAGATATGAAATGATAAGTAGCCCTGGGAACCGTATCTATAAACAAGACTATGTCCTTGCCTTTCATGTGGTAAGGGGGTCTGGATAATTACCAAGTCAGCACGAGAGGAAAATGGCAAGGCTTCCTCCTCAAAGAGACTCTTCTCTAAGATTCCTGTTTCTGAATGTTTTTGGAAATTACCTTCATTCAAAAGAGGAAGAGTCAAGTCCCAGTTGATAAAAATCAAAATAAGGAACTATATACCTACTGGAATGGGAAACTTGATGCTGTCATTTTATAACAGGTATAAACACATGTTAATTGGTAACAAATTCTGTGTATGTATGTGCATATACATGTATAAACAGGAGGGAAGAAGCATCACTACTGACAGATGCTAATGATCTCAACAGGGAAGAAGGATTAGTATACCTACTCTTCCTCCATTGCCAAGAGTGGAACAAACAACCACGCTTTAGGAAGAGCCCAGGGCCTTGAGTCCAATGGTAATACATGAATATTAAAGAAGCCGGTCCAATAGTACAAAAACCGAATCAGCAGCACAAAGTCAACCATATGACATACACTAGTAACCAAATGAAAGAAAGAAAAAAAGCTAAGGCTAGAGGACATAAGACTCAGGAGTTAAGTAAATAAACACACAGATAAAATTTAAAAACTCATAAAACATATATGCATATATATATACACACATACATATATATATATATAAATGGATCCTATGGATTTTTATTAATGATCCTTGAGAATACCTCACTGCTAAGATGGGTATGTGAGCATTTTAGAAAAGGATTTTGTAAGCACTAGCAGGTTTTTTCAGGAGTACCTATGTACAGTTCATCAAAACAGGTAATTCTTCTATGTTCTTCCCCCTTGCATACATGTATTATGGATTTTAGAGAAAGAGAAGAAGTTGATAATTGTTTCAAGAGATAACTTGTAAGATAGCTTTATATACATGTATTGAAAGATTCAATTCAAAGCAGTGTTGTCCCAAAGTCTGATCTAATATAGTTGATATGGGGAAAGTCTTACATTAGAAGTTTCTGTGAGAGGGAAGGTAATCAGAAAGATCCAGAAAGACTGACCACAAGGCTGGACTGAATGAAGTGTATGTTGGGTCTGGACTGTGGAAAGGGGAAGAAGTATTACTGAGATAAAAAGAAACAAGTGAAATTTTGGTTTTGGACCTGTAGAAGAAAGCAACTTTGGTATAAAAAAAAAGAACACGAGATTTATAGACAGGATTTGGCTGCTGACAAACTTCCTTAGAATCCCTTGAAGGATTTGACTAAATTCATAGAAAAGGTTTATTGACAATGGAAGAGAAAGGATGTAGACACAGGATGATTCATATAGTTGAGTGAATGAATTATTCAATTACCTGAGGAGGTAGGGTCTTCAGAGAAATCTGGCAACTCTTCAGGGGGATCCCCATAGAATGAGTTGAATTTGTGACTTGACACAGCAGCTAGTACTGCACCCTAAAGTAAAGAGATTAAAAGTATATTATTATACAAATATAAACAAGTTATTTAACAAATTATTTATCTTAAGGAGTATTATTATTATTATTATTATTGTTATTTTTTGAGACAAAGTCTCACTTTGTTGCCCCTGGTAGAGTGCCCAGGCATCACAGCTCACAACAACTTCAAACTTTTGGGCTTAAGTGATTCTATTGCCTCAGCCTCCCAAATAGCTGGGATTATAGGTGCCTACCACAACGCCTGGCTATTTTTTTGTTGCAGTTGTCACTGTTGTTTAGCTAGTTTGGGTTGGGTTTGAACCCACCAGCCTTGATGTATGTGGCTGGTGTCGTAACCACTGTGCTACAGACGCCAAGCCATATCTTAAGGATTATTAAGAAAGTCAAATATTTATCCACTTATGGGTTGATGGGCAGTTGGGTTGTTTCCACATCTTTGTGATTTTGAATTGAGCTGCTATAAACATTCAAGAGCAAATGTCCTCAACATATATATATATATTTTTTATTGAGACAGAGTCTCACTTTGTTGTCCTCGGTGGAGTGCCAGAGTATCATAGCTCACAGCAACCTCTAACTCCTGGACTCAAGTGATTGTCTTGCCTCAGCCTCCCTAGTAGCTACAGGACTACAGTTGCCTGACATAACGCCTGGCTATTTTTTTTTTTTTTAAGCAGGATTGGGTTGGATTTGAAACCACCAGCCCCAGTGCATGTGGCCAGTGCCCTACCCCTGAACTACGGGAGCCCCATGTCCTCAACATTAATATGAAACTAAGAGATAAACAACTATATGCCCACATAAAAGAAAAACACATTTAAATTCAAGAAGCAGGGCGGTTTGGTAAACTCTACATATTGGCTACATATGGGGTATGTGGTGCATCTCCTGGTAAAAGGCCCAACTACAACTTGGACTTTACCTAACAAATGCAAACTATGTAACTTAATCCTAGGGACCCTTATATTAATCTGAAATAAAAATAAAAAAATTAAAAATAAAGTCCAATTATAGGAGAAGATGGCTAGAAGACAGGTAGCTTTTAAAATAATTTTAAATTCCTTTACATAAATTATATATACATATACCAGAATAACACTGTTGGGAACTACAAAAGTATATGAAACCACTTATATCTTGAACTCAAATAAGTACCACACAGTGGAGTATTCTGCAGTCATTATAAAATAATGCTGTAGAAAGATGTTTGTGATAAAAAAATTGTTCTAAGACAATGTATAGCATGGTCTCATTTTGGGGGAGAAAAAGTTAATATAGACAGAAGAGATAAAACTTTGGAATTTGTTCCCTAGCTTTGCTGCTTTCCAGGTACATGACACTGTTTGAGTAAATCCATTTAGGATCTCTAAGTTTTCATAACTGTAAAGTGAAGATATTAATAAAAGTGACATAACTTATCTTACAGGATTATCAAAAGTCATAAGGTATATGAAAGTGCTTTATAAACTGTAAAGCATTTTGTAAATGCAATAAATCATGACTGACTCCACTAATACAGTGCTAGAACATGAGTAGGACCTTTTGCTAGTCTGTGTGGAATTGTTCATTTATGTAGTTTAAGTATCACATTACCTAAGTAGTAGTCTTAGTCTAAATTTTAAATATTGAACTCTTGAGTTTTCTTAAAATAAAGATAAGTTTTTTATGTGGTCAGGCATTTGTTAATAAATACACAAAAACATTAACAAAATACATTCCCACAAAGTTTACTTTAGAGTTTATTTCTATAAATATAAATTGAAGGGTAGCACCTGTGGCTCAGTGAGAGTAGGGTGCCGGCCCCATATACCGAGGGTGGAGGGTTCAAGCCCGGCCCTGGCCAAACTGCAAAACAAAAAAATAGCCGGGTGTTGTGGTGGGCACCTGTAGTCCCAGCTACTCGGGAGGCTGAGGCAAGAGGATCGCCTAAGCCCAAGACCTGGAGGTTGCTGTGACCTGTGTGACGCCACGGCACTCTACCGAGGGCGATAAAGTGAGACTCTGTCTCTACAAAGAAAATAAATAACTAAATATAAATTGAAAAACAGGGAGACTGTAGAAAGGGAAAAGCAAAAAACAGAGACGTCACCTTGATTCCAGACAACTTTTGAGATATCCCAAATCCAGAGGTTCTTACACAGAATTATAGCGACCACATTGAAAAAACAGTAGTGAATGTTGAGTTCTTCTTTCTATAGAAGAAGCTTATTTCACTTTACATATTATACATGTTCCCTAAAAGCTGGGTGGGGATAGAATTTTTGTTTTGTATACGAAATCATGTTTCCTACACACTGAAACACGACTTTTAGAGAGGCTTTATTTTTATTTCCAAATGAAGTTCAACTGAGTTTCTTAAGATACTAGCTTTATGTTTCAAGGCCTGTTCTAGCTACGATTGTAGTCAAAGTTCTAAAAATAAATATTTATACTACTAGGAAAACACTCTTTTTAAAAGCATCCTTAGAGGTAAATTCTTCTGAAACAACAGCAGCAAGTCCCTAATTTATGTGTCTTGTGGCAATCAATTTTGCTTATTTAGTTCTCTAAACTCAGTGGACTATATGAGGTTTGAATATTCAATGTAAAGTTATTATGTAAACCAGCAATATAGCTATGAAATAGCTTATGGATTCATAGAATTTGATTAGAGTTTGAGAGTCAATCTCAGAGATAAATTTCATTTTAAGAGACTCATTTTGCAGGTGAGGAAATGAGGTTCAAAGAGGCTTAGCAGTCTTGCTAACTTAGAGACACAACTAAGAATAGCCAGAATTGGGATTCACTCACTATTGTCCCCAATTCAAGAATGTCTAATATGCCAGGGGTCAACAAATTTTTTCTGTAAAGGGACAGACAGCAAACATTTTAGGCTTTGAAGGCCATGGGGTGTCTTTTCCAACTATTCTACTAACATAGCCCCCAAACAGCCATAGACAATATATAAATGAATGTACATTACTGCGTTCTAAAAAAACTTTATATACAAAAATAGGCAGTGAGTTGCATTTGGCCCCCAGGTTGTAGTTTGCCAATCCCTATATAGCAGTTCTCAACCTGTGGGTTGTGACCCACAGGAACTGTATTAAAGGGCTGCAGCATTAGGAAGGTTAAGAACTACTGCGCCTATTCTACACTACTGCTATTGAAGAATTGGTGGTTATAACAATATAAAATCAGATTGTTATACAAGTGGTTCTTCAAATTTTCTGATTTATTAGACCCTTGACAAGGAAGTTTTCTGCTTTAATTTAGAAGGTATGCTTCAGTATGCTTTAAGAGTAAAACATAATAATTTTGAGTTAAGAAGACTGCATAATTTATTAAGATAAATAACATTAAACTTCTAATTTTCTACTAAGCAAATTAACTTAGAAAGAAAGAAGACAGACTCTAAATTCACAGAAAACTACAATTCTTAATTTAACCATAATTATGGTTTTCTTGAAATGTCAATATGTCAAACACCAAGATGGAATACTTCTGGCTAGAAGATTCTGTGTTTCAGGAAATAGAAAAAAAGAAAATTGTTAGCTCAGATTTCTGCTAAGTTGAACCACTGAAGGCAGTTGAGAAGGTGGCAAAATTAGTAAGAAACACAAGAGTTGAACAGAGATGTATTACTGACTTGAAGACAGAAAAAAATCAATACTCTTTTTTTGGTACTCTGTAACTGAGCTCGGAAACAAGCATAAATCTGATAGGCGTAAGGGTAAGATTAGGTGCGTGTAAAAACGTCTAAGTTCAAAATACAAAAGTATCAGATGTAGAATAATTGGCTTTGTTCCCAAATGGCAAGGTAACACATAGTCTTTGCTGACTGAGGGGGATAACATACTGAGGAAATACAGCGAGGGGGAAAGCCCGTTGCTGGAGTAGGTGAAAACAGAATTTGAGAGAGAATCATCCTATTAGGATTCAGAACACTGAACTCAAAGGCCTAAAAAGGTAGAGAATTTGGAGAGGTTGAGTCTGAACAGAGATGACTAAAAGGCTAGAAAATTATTTCAAGGTATAAATCCTTTAAGGATTTGGATTGATTACATTTAAGAATTAGGTCCTTAGATGATAATTAGCTGAGATCACTGATTAAATCAAAACTTTTGATATGTTCCCACATAGTTACAACTAATCATCCAGTTTAATATCTGCATAACCTATACATATATGATACTCAAATATATTCTAAACCCAGGTTGAATGCCTGGAATTTAATAATATTCTCTCAGGATATATGACTGAAAGAGGCTATACTGTCTTCTTTAAAGAAAATGAAAAATGAGACTTCTAAGTGTACTCGATGTGGCTATATTTAAGAGCAATTGCACGGCATATCCGTGATATGGATATCTTAGAAATTCTTTTGAGTCTGCATAAAAGTATTTTATAAAGATGGTCTTAAAGGTATATAATAACTTTCAAAAGCTATACTACCCAACAGGAATTTAAAAATTCTACATTTTAGAATTATAAATTAATAGAATTGCTTTATAAAATCAATATAGGAAGATCAAAATCACTTCAATTATTATTTGTGGAACTGTTCATATCAGAATAATAGTTTTTAGTTTTTATAATCAAAGGTGCTTTTTGGATACCAGATTTAATTCTATTAGCTGGAGCCCACAATTGCTGTCCCAACATATTGCCTTTGTACGAACTACACTACAGAGGACTTGTATGTAAATGTTAGGTTTCATTAAGGCACAAAGGTCTTTGATAAAACTTATATTAGCTTTTGTTGAATAAATAAGAAAGGAGAACATTGCCAAAAAGCAGCCATTATAGCTTCCTAGTTGACTTCTCAAAAGGTGCTGCTTATGTATAATAAACATCACTTTTGGAGGTACCAAGATTCCATATAGCAGTATTGTACAAGAGAACTATGAGGGCAGAAATGCGCTGTACTGATACTGTACAATGCAGTAGCCATTAGCCACATGTGACACTGAGCTTTTGAAATGTAGTCAGTGCAAATGGGAAGTCAAATTTTAAATTTTATTTAGTATTACTTTATTAAAATTAAAGTATAAGTAGCTACATACAGCTAGTGTCTACTACAATGGATAATGCAGCTCTATAAAGTATGGGCAGTCCCCAGGTTATGAATGAGATAGGTTCTGAAGGTTTGTTCTTAAGTTGAATTTGTATGTAAGTTGGAACAGGTACATTTACCAATTACTTGTGATAACTTCTGTTTGTAAGTATGTGTTGTAGGCCAGTCAGATATTTGTAACTCAGGGACAACAGTACTAGAAAACAGCACTGCTAAATAAACCTTTCCTAGTTATGCACATTTCAGGAATGCAAGAGACCAATAAGTCAGTCTGAGAAAACTTTTGCAGTTTGCAAAGTCAATAAAGGAATATTATAGAAAGTTATCAGAAATCTTCTTTGCTTGCTGTATATACAGGGAATAAATGGCTTTTTCCTCTTAACTGAATCACATTTATCAACTCATTTTCTAAACTGATAATAATAAACTTACTCAAATATAGAATATTGCTTCTATTTATATAGAATTTCTTTAGCATACTTCACTGTGGGGCAAATTGCTTTCCAGGGGTAGAAATGATGAAGCAATGGAGATGACTTCTAGAATAGACATCCTCCTGAACCTCTTCTCTAGATAGACAAGTTCAAATACTCAGACACTCCTTTGCTCAGTAACTACTTCAGTAGATGATACCCTGGGTTAGACTAAAAATGTGCTCCCTTATAAACCCCATACCCACAGAGCACAGCTTTCCATATAGCCTGAAGATCACACAGTCTGCCCCATGCATCCCAATATTCAGTTTAAGAAAATGTGATCTTATGTAGTTCTGTGCACAGGATTATGTAGTTTATTAAGGGAAGTATTGTTTCTACAGAAATTTTTTTTTTTACTTAAGGATTAAGATTCTGGAGCTTAGTATAAAATAAAAAGAGGAAAAAAATCCAACACATGAAATGTCTGTCTGGAAACCAAAATGGGGAAAAGACATTTTCTATCATCAAGATAGATCATGACTTTATTAAAAAAAAAAAAAAAAAAAGATCATGACTTAAGTAACAAAAGTAATTTTCTACTGTTTTCTGTGAATTTCCCTTTCAATCATTTCCAAGGGAGTCATAAAAATTAGGCTGTCAGCTACCATTTGAGGAGGTTAGAAACAGGTAGGTAGAATCTAGGTAGAAGGATGGGCACCTAGCTATGTGAAAATAAGGTGTGAGGTGGACTCTGAGAGCCAGAGAAGTTGTAATCTTTGTCCTAAAAGATTGCAAAAGAGTCAGATTTAGAATTAGTTTCTTTAGAATGGTCAGTATAAAACATTTTAACCCAATGGCTGAACTATTCTAGGGAACACAGCCTTACCAGAAGCTGAAAAAAATTCAATAATGACCCTGCTGATCTTCCAAATTCTAGACTATTTGGTGGTTCAAAAATTTTAAATAGTCCTACAAAGGGATGTGGTAAATCCACATGACCCCTCTCTGATGTGACAGCTTGGCCCTGTCCAAGTGAATCTTAGTCACCACTTTGGCTATTTTAGGCCCAAGTCTGATTTTGTGGCCCTGGGAGAAGTATAACTTCTTCTTGTGATGGGACAAGCACGAGATGTCCGATGAAATGCCTGTACTTGGGTAATGAAAGGTTCAACCCCACATAGTGCAATGTCACATGCTGCCAAAGCAGCATTTGAGTTAAAAGGACTTGGAATAGTTGAGAAAGAAGTATAATTAATAGTTTCCTTCCCAAGGAAACTAACTTCAGAAATAGCTGATAAAATTTTACTTTGGATAATAAGATTTTCTTTTTTTTGAGACAGATTCACTATGTCACCCTGGGTAGAATGCTGTGGCGTCACAGCTCACAGCAACCTCAACTCATAGGCTTACATGATTCTCTTGCCTCAGCCTTCCAAGTAGCTGGGAGTACAGATGCCTGCCACAATGCCCATATATTTTTTTGTTGTAGTTGTCATTGCTGTTTAGCATGCTGGGGCTGGGTTTGAACCCGCCAGTCTTGGTCTATGTGGCCAGCACCCTAACCACTGAGTGACAGACACCGAGCCAGATAATAAGATTTTTTTCTTTTGTAGGCTACACCAGTTCAAGCTGATATCAAGGCAAAAAAATAAATAAATAAATAAAATAAAAAAGTCTTGGGAAATTTCTTTGGCCACTGTCTCAGTAATGGCATATAATTAGTATTTTTTTTTTTGCAGTTTTTGGCTGGGGCTGGATTTGAACCTGCTACCTCTGGCATATGGGGCCAGTGCCCTACTCACTGAGCCACAGGTGCCGCCCTAGTAATTATTTTTGCTAAGGATTTTTAAAGCAAATAAAGACAACTAGTGTGAATTGCAAAAACAACTATGAGAAAGGATAAAATGGGAATAATCAACATCAACAGTGATATACTATAATTTCTCTTATTCTACAGTAGCACTGTCCAATACAACTTTTTACAATGATGGAAATGTCCTATATCTGTGCTGTCAAATATGGTAGTTAATTAGGTACATGTAGTTACTGAGCACTTGAAATGTGCTAGTGTGATTGGGAACTGACCTTTCAATTTTGTTTAATTTTACTTAATTTAAATTTAATTAGCTGCATGTGGCAAGTGGATATCATGTTGGACAGTTCAGCTCTAAAGGATAAAATAGTGGCCTAATAGTTTCTCCAAAATTCATATAAATGTTCTCACAAAGCTAGAGTTGTATGCAATCATTCACAAACTGCAGGGGCTGAATAATAATAAATTAATTTATTATTGAAATTTAGGACATATCTGAGAATACTTAAGAAGAAAAGTTTTATAATTGGCAGGAGTCATATGACAAAGGATTATTGTCCAATCACCACTTAGAGAAGACTTAACATTATCAGTATCAAAGTAAGTCAAACATACATTAATTTTAATTCTGAGTCCTTATGACAAGCAAGTTTCCTCTGTTACCCTGGGGGTGGGAGGTATGCTGTTCTATAGCATTTTCTCCCAAGGCTGGAAAGACTCTACTATTTTATGTTAGATATTTTTCAGAAACATTTATTTATTTATTTGAGACAGAGTCTCACTTTGTCATCCTTGGTAGAGTGCCATGGCATCACAGCTCACAGCAACCTCCAGCTCTTGGGCTAGGGTGATTCTCTTGCCTCAGCCTCCCGAGTTGCTGGGAATACAGGTGCCCGCCACAATGCCTGGCTATTTTTGTTGCAGTTGCCACTGCTCTTTTAGCTGGCTGGGGCCGGGTTCAAACCCGTCACTCTCGGTATATGGGGCCAGTGCACTACCCACTGAGCCACAGGTGCCGCCCTTTCATAGAAACTTTTAAAGTCAAATGGACTCCCCCAATGGGGTGACAACCTTTTTTCTTTTCTTTTCTCTTTTTGTGGTGTAGTGAAAGATAAGAAGAATAGTAAAAGGAAGAAAGATACCTAAGAAGAATAAAGAAAAGGTGAGAAAGTGATCTGAAAATATTTTCCAGTAGATCAAGGTAGTGAGAGGGATTTTATTTACTGCTTTATGATGGTAATGTAATCCTAGTTCCAATTCTAATTCAAGGTTTTTTCCATTGAAGTAAATAAACTTACATTTTCTGTCAAAATATTTAAGTTTGAGAAAACATGCCTAGATTCACATTCAATAATAGTGGATAATAATGAAATTATATCTCTGCTATGAATTTTAAAGATAGCAAATCTAAAATATAAGTAATCTTCCATTTATCATAATTTATTGTTTAGTTTCATACTGAGATGTTATCTTAATTGATTTAAAATGCCAATGTCTTATTGAAATGGGGGTAATTTTTGGAAATGAGAATTTAGCCATAACAAAAACAATGGTGTATATATTTATGAGCACTGAACCAGAATAAAAATATCTTTAACTACATATGTCTGGCTTTTTTGCTGAGTTCTTTAATTTACCTTTAGTTTCCTCCTTGCATTGAATTTCCTCAGTTGCTCTACTGTTTCTGGAAGATGAATCTTGTAGGCATAACGGTCCCGCTCCTATAAAAGACAAAAGATAATAAATGTATATAAACATTTAAAAAAAGTGAAGGACCTTAATCTAAGACAAACAACAAAGCTCAAATTCTAGGAGATTGGTGATTTTATTCTATGTTACTGATAAACAATCTGAAATGAAGGTTATGAAGGTTAAATCTGGTAGTAAAATAATACTTTATTTTTAGCAATAATAAAGGATTGAAATAAAAGGTAATGTAATTTTCAGATATATTGCTATGTGGCTAAAATAATCATAATTGTTAGGAAGGTATGAAGTTATCTTTGAAATGATTTGTCAGATAAAAATAGGCATTGGAAAAATCAACTCCACAACTGATCTGGCATTCTACACTGTCAGGAATAACGAGACTACAAAAATCACAAAACCTCTGAGCAAGACAAGACACCCTGTCTCTAAAAATAGCTGGGCATTGTGGCGGGCACCTGAAGTCCCAGCTACTCGGGAGGCTGAGACGAGAGAATCATTTGAGCCCAAGAGTTTGAGGTTGCCATAAGCTATGACACCCCAGCACTATACCGAGGGCGACAAAGTGAGATTCTGTTTCAAAAAAAAAAAAAAAAAATCACAAAATCTTCGAACTATGACAAACTTTTCAAAGCCATCTAATTCAACCATTTCCTCCATGCAGAATTCCCTTTCATCCTCAATGGATGATCATTCTGTCTGATCTCACCCAGGAGATCATTATTTTCTGGCAGGCCATTATAATTTTTAAAAAGTATAATTTTGAAAATGATCTTCTCTAAAGAATGCTTCTAGTCACCTCAACTATTCCTTATGTATATTTCAAACCTCTTGTTATTATTCTTTTTCTCCTCCACTTTGGTTCTACTGTAACTTGTCCATGCATCTTGAAGATCTGTCAATACATGATATAAGCACTCATTAATTTCATAAATTTTTTTTGAGAGATTACTATGTGCCAGGCATTGTAAAACTAACAAAGATTCCAGCCCTCATGCAGTTCATAATCTAATGGGAGAAGATACGAAAACACAAAAAAAGGTAAATTAGAGAATTAGCAAGGAGACCAATGTGTGTGCAATGTGTATGAAGTGACCAGGTTGGATGAGATCAGGTCAGAGATATGACATGGCTTGGGTAGAGCCATGAAGTGCTTTTGGCTTTTATTCTGAGTGAGACAGAGAACCCTTGAGCTGGATAAAGGTAAGCATGATCTGACTTACCTTTATGTTTCATTTATTTTTTTAGAAACAGGGGCTTGCTATTTCTCACAGGCTAAAGTGCAGTGGCATGATCAAAACTCACTATAAGTTCAAACTCCTGGCTCAAGGGATCTTCCTGCTTCAGCCTCCCAAGTAGCTGGGACTACAGGCACACAGTGTACCAGCACACCTTACTAATTTTTATATATTTTTTTAGAAATGGAGGTCTCACTATTTTGCTCTTGAACTCCTGGCCTTAAGTGATCATCCTGCCTTGGCCTCCAAAAGTGCTGAGATTACAGATGTGAGCCACTACTCCTGGGCCCCTGACTTAACTTTAAACTGCTGTTGTGCTGAGGATAGATTGGAAGGGGATATAAAAGAAGAAAAAGTAGGAAGACCAGTTGAGAGGCTATTGCAGGAATCCAGGTAAAAGATGGTAGATGAAACCAGATGAGAAATTAATAAAAATGGTGAAAAAGAGATAGACTCTAAATATTATTTCCCTTCTGTTTTCAGCATAACTGAAGTATAATTTGTATATAATAAACTGCACGTGTCTAAAATGTACAATTTGATAAGTTTTTACATATGTCTATAACCACAAAACCATTGTCACAATCAAGATAATGAACAAATCCATCACTGTCAAATCCCTTTTGTAATCCCTTCTCCCCAACCCCAGGCAGCCACTGGTCTAATTTCTGTCACTATAGATGAGTATGCATTTTCTAGAATTTTATATAAATGGAATCATACAGTATGTGTTAATTGTTATCCAGGTGTTACTCAGCATGATTTTGAACTCATCCATTTTGTTGCATGTATTAATATAATAGTTCATTTGTTTCTACTGTTGAGTAGTATTCTATTGTATGGATATACCCCATAATTGGTTTATGCTTTTACCTACTGATGGACCTTTGCTTGTTTCCAATTTTTGGCTATTCCATATAAAGCTGCTGTGAACATTCATGTATAAGTCTTTGTATGAAGATATGTTTCATTTCTCTCAGGTAAGTACTTGTACCATTTTACATTCCCATTAGCAGTGTATGAGTTCCTGTTGTTTTACATCCTCTCCAACACTTGTTATGGTCAGTCTTTTTGATTTTAGCCATTCTAATACATATGTATAGGTATCTCATTGTGGTGATAATTTGTATTTCCCTAATGACTAATGAGCATCTTTTGTCTGTGCTTATTTGCCACCTGTATACCTTCTTTGTTGAAGTGTCTGTTCAAATCTTTTCCCATCTTGAACCGGCTTGTTTTCTTATTATTGAGTTTTGAGAATACTTTATATATTCTGGATATAAGTCCTTTTCAGGTATATAATTTGCAAATACTACATATTTACTCCCAGCTGTGGCTTGCTTCTTTATTCTCTTGATAATGTTTTTCAAAGAATAGAAGTTCTTATTTCTGCATATATTCTGAAAGTAGATAGAAGAAGGTTGTGTAACAGACTGGATGTGGGGTATGAGAGAAAAAGAGGAGTCAATGACAACACCAAGCTTCTCAGTGTGAGTTGCAACTGAGATGGGAAGACTGAGGCAGGCAGCCTGAAAGGGGCATGTCAGGCCTAGATTCTAGAGCAACAAACAGGAATTAGAGATGATTTAAACAGAATAAACACTTTTTCTAAAGTCTACAGTTTTGGTCAGAGTTACTGATAAAAAGAAAATTGAAGATTCAAAGTGGAGTGTTAAAGTGACTACCCAGTGATAAGATAATATGCACAGTTCACCTGTGCCTCTACTAATTCTACTAAAATTTTAGATACAATATATAAAGCAAGTAATTGAAGACTCTAAAAGCTGGAGGAAAGAAGGTGACGTGGGTAGGGATCCCATGACTTGAAGGGCAACCAATGGTAATATTGCTAGGTTTGTTTTTTGCCTCCTAACGTAGCCTGGTCTGGGTTTGAGAGCAGCCCACAACCTAGAAACTTCAAAGATAAGGATAGCAGACAAAATGTGACCCCCCCAAAGCCTACTCTCTTTAGCCCAAAAACTGAGAAGTGGCTCCTGTTGGACATAATCATTTCTGTATTTCTGTTAGCATCATTTGAAAATCTGTTTCACAGCCTGCCTATGTCTTTTTGTTCCAATAGATTGGGAAATTTCCTATGGATCTGACTGTTAACTCTATTTCTAGTGAACATCTTTTCTGCCCACCATTCACTAACATTAAGACAAGAGAGATAAGGACAGAGTCAAAAAGTAGAGTTTTTAAAAACACAAAATTATGCTTAATTATGATTTCTAATTATTTGTTTTTTAGACAAAGTCTCATTTTGTCACCCTTAGTAGAGTGCCATGGCATCATAGCTCACAGCAACCTCAACCTCTTGAGCTCAAGTGATTCTCCTGCCTCAGCCTCTCGAGTAGCTGGGAGTACAGGTGCCTGCCACAACATCCGGCTATCTCATATTTTTTAAGATGATGAAATCATGAGATTAAAAAAAGTCTATTAAGGTATCTCTTACCAGAAAACATGTAAGTAATAATAAAACCTCAAGGCATTATAAATGAGACAACAGAGTAAAAATAACATTTTTATGTATTAAATATGCCCTCTTGACACTGATAATAATGTGACATAAATTCTGAAAAGTTATTACAGCACATTAGATACCGATAACACATTTAAATGGTGTGCTGATTGATTTTTCCACAATTCATATTGATTAGCCTAAGATAAAAAGTCTCTCCACCTTTTATTACACTCAATATAATTTACAGTCTACATATTAAGGTAACAAAGGGTATAAGAAGAGCTCAATCATGTACGAGGAAAGTACAATCTTAGCCTACCTTTATTGGAATAAATATTCACAGCAAGCATCATTAATTCAGATAGATAAAGGTATTAAACAGGTATACTTTAATAATCATAAGACACTCAATATTATTTAGCTTAGTACTCATTTTTTTTTTTTTTTGAGACAGAGTCTCACTTTGTCACCATTGGTAGAATGCTGTGGTGTCATAGCTCACAGCAACCTTCAACTCCTGGGCTTAAGTGATTCTCTTGCCTCAGCTTCTCAAGTAGCTAGGACTTTTGGTGCCCGCCACAACACCTGGCTATTTTTAGAGATGAAGTCTCTCTCTGGCTCAGGCTGGTCTTGAACCTGTGAGCTCAGGCAATCTACCTGCCTTGGCCTCCCAAGTACTGGGATTATAGGTGTGAGCCATTGTACCGAGCCACAAATTCTTTTTTTAATATGAAATGCTTGAATACAACATTATGTTTCTTATGGTTTTACCAAAAAGACAGTTTCTTTCTTTCTTTGACATAAAGCCAGTGTTATGTCAAGTACTGACTTTGGGCACTCTTCATCACAAGGATTTTTATCATCTTATTTCTTCACTTTGCAGTATACAGTTTTTCAAATTTAAGCTATAGCTTCAATTTTAGTCATTCATTAAGAATGACTAAATTTAACACCACTTACATCCATAGTAATGATCTACAAATATACATGGACAAGTAATGAAATATCATGTCTCCTTTCACCAGCTAGATAACATTCTCATTGAATTTTTCTATCTTCAGATGACACATAAGGGCTGAAGGTAAACTATAGTTCAGGCATGGCATGTGGCACTGAGGTCAAACAGCATTCTGGAACTTTAAAAAAGTCATTGACATTCTTTGCTTTTTGTTTTTATGGTGCCAGTAATCTATTATGTATTAAACTCAGATTACTTAGAACAAGAACTATAATCATTGGTAGGAATAAGCGTTTCCAAAAATAACTATATTATTAGCCAAGGTTAAGTTTTTGAAAGCCATTGTAAGTATGTATTGAATAATGCTAAAACATCTTCTGAAGGATCTTAAAAATGACTAAAATAGTTGCCATTTTCATTGTTATCCTGCAGTTAAACTAGTTCCTAATGAACAAAAGGTCACCATTATTAAAAAACTGAGAAAACCATAGGAGAAATATCAATCCTTCCATAACTGTTCATTATACATCTGGGAGGAAAAAAAAACACTAAGAAAGTATCTAAGAACTGTTTACCTACTCCTTTCTGGGGAAAATTAGGATAACTAGTACTAAGTATCAGAACCTGAATGCATATTTCAGAAGTAATATTCTTTTTTTTTTGAGACAGAGTCTCACTCTGTCACCCTCAGTAGAGTGCCAAAGTGTTACGGCTCACATTAACCTCAAACTCTTGGGCTTAAGCAATTCTCCTGCCTCAGCCTCCCAAGTAGCTGCGACTACAGGTGCTCGCCACAATGCTTGGCTATTTTTTTTTGTTGTAGTTGTTATTGTTTAGCAGGCTGGGGCTGGGTTCAAACCTGCCAGCCTGGTGTATGTAGCCAGTGCCCTAACTACTGACCAACAGGCGCCAATTTGAGAAGTAACATTCTTAAGGAGAATCAAAATCCACTGGAATCTCAAAATTGTTCAGTCATTATTATTATTAGACCTATTAATTTTAATAGGTCATTATTAGACGTATTATTCCAGGTCATTGTCACTGAGATGCATTATTAATCTATATAATTATATATCTTATTGATTTGCACAACCTTTAGGGAAGTAGTATGGTATAATATAATGAACACTTATTCATTTATTAAAACATTTATGAATGTTTATTGAGCTCTCACTATATGCCAGACATTTTCTAGGTGGGTGCTTGATGGAAGTGAACCAAGAGCCAAAAATTCCTACCCTTGTGCAGCTTATATTAAATGGGGTAGACAGACAATAAATAAGTGAAATGTAAGTCTGTCTTAGGGTGACAAATGCTATGGAGAAAAATAATGCAGGGCCAGGCCTGGTGGCTCAAACCTATAATCCCAGCACTGTGATAGGCTGAGGTAGGAGGCTGTGGTGGGAGGATTGCTTGAGCTCAGGAGTTCAAGACTTGTCTGAGCAAGAGTGAGACCCTGACTCAATGAAAAAGTGAAAAACCCAGCGGAGCGCTGCAGCAAGCACCTGTAATCTCAGCTTCTGAAGGCTGAGGCAGCAGGATGTCCACAGCCTGAGTCTGAGGTTGTAGTGAGCTATGATGCCACTGCAGTATGCTGAGGGGATGGGGTGGGACTCTGTCTCAACAACAACAACAAAATAAAATAAAAATAAGGCAAAGAAGGAGGCTAGGGGATAATGGTGGTAGAGGGCATTCTTTCCCTCTAGTTTTAAAGATGGTGGTCAGAGAAGGTCTTACTAAGAAGCTGATATCTAAGTTAAGACTTGAAGATGGTGAAGAAAGAAGACAAGAAGATATCAGAAGGAAGAGTATCTGGGAGGCTGAGGCAAGAGAATCGCTTAAGCCCAAGCGTTTGAGGTTGCTGTGAGCTGTGACACCATGGCACTCTACCGAGGGTGACATAGTGAGACTCTGTCTCAAAAAAAAAAAGAGTTATCGAGAGGGAGGAGTGAAGGAGGTCAACATGTGGGAATAGAGTAAAAGAAGAAAGAATAGGAGGGGGTAAAATCAGATAGTTATCAGGAAGTCAAACTGTACAATGAACTAAAAAAAAGAATACCTCAGGGGAGAGGCTTGGATTAAGGAGTCATTGATATATGGATACCACTAAAAGGCATCAAAACTAGATGAATTTTTTAAGGGCCTGAGCGTAGACAGACATGGTATTGTAAAATAAACATTTGGTCTACAGCCCAGTCTTTTTGCATACAATTCCCCACATCCTTAGAGTCTCCAAAGTGATGTCTTTTTTTTTTTTTTTTTTTGAGATGGAGTTTCACTTTCTCACCCTTGGTAGAGTGCCATGGCGTCATAGCTCACAGCAACCTCTAACTCTTGTGCTAAAGTGATTCCCTTGCCTCAGCCTCCCGAGTAGCTGGGACTACAGGTGCCTGCCACAATACCTGGCTATTTTTAGAGATGGAGTCTCGCTCTGGCTCAGGCTATCTATCCGCCTCGGCCTCCCAGAGTGCTAGGATTACACAGGTATGAGCCACTGTGCCTGATTTGTAAAGTGATGTCTTTTTGTATGCTTTATGTATGACAGAAGGCTGGCAGCCCTTAGACGGCCTTAGGATGGGGGCTGACCAAGGGAAGACTCAGACTAGATTAGAGGGCTGGGACTTTTAGCCCCAACCCTAAACTTCCGGGAGGGGAGAGTAGAAGGTTGAGTCAATGATCAATCGCCAATAGTTTAATCATTCATGCTTATGTAATGAAGCCTACATAAAAACCCAAAAGGACTGGGTTTAGGGAGCATCTGGACAGCTGAACAAGTGGAGGTGCCTGGATGGCAGAGTATCTGGAGGGGACATGGAAGCTCTGTGCCCCCTCTTCATTCCTCACCCTGTGCATCTCTTCATCTGTATCCTGTGTAATATTTGTTATAACAAACCAGCAAGTAAGTACTGTGAGCACCCTGAGTACTGTGAGCTGCTCTGGCAAATTAATTGAATCCAAAGAGGGGATTCCTAATTTATAGCTAGTTGGTCAGCAGTTCTAGACGCCTTGACTTGCCACTGGTGATTGAAGGGGCCAAAGGGGGCAGCCTTAGGGACCAACGGATCTGGGAGATCAACCTGTGGGATCTGAGGCTATCTGTAGGTTGATAGCGTGAGAACTGAGTTAGAGAACACCGAGCTGGTATCCAAGGTTGACTGCATTAAGGTTGGTTAAAAATGCCCACACATTTGGTCCAAGTGTTCTGTGTTAATTACTGTGTGGCATTAAGAGCAGAGGAAAAACAGAAACCTGTGCTTTGGGAAGAGAAAGGATGAAAGTGTAGGGGAAGAGGAACCTTTGATTGTGGGTGGCCATGTGGATGGTTTGGAGCTGGGTCTGTGCTGCAATCAGTTATCAAGAGGTAAAAGTCATCGGTGGAATTTAGAGGTATAACTTCCCAAGAGTTTAATCGCTGGTTTCCTAAGGGAATGTAGACTAATAAGAAAGCAATGAGGCTCAGTGCCTGTGGCTCAAGCAGCTAAGGCACCAGCCATGTACACCCTGAGCTGGCAGATTTGAATCCAGGTTGGGCCACCAAAAAACAATGACGGCTGCAACCAAAAAATAGCCGGATGTTGTGGCAGGTGCCTATAATTCCAGCTACTTGGGAGGCCGAGGCAGGAGAATCGCTTGAGCCCGGGAGTTGGAGGTTGCTGTGAGCCGTGATGTCAGAGCACTCTACCCAGGGTGACAGCTTGAGGCTCTGTCTCAAAAAAAAAAAAAAAAAAAGAAAGCAACGAAATATTCAATCTCTTGGTTGTTGTTATCTCTAACTAAAATGAAATTAAAAGAGAGTGCCGGGTCAGATCTTGATGCTGGACCAAGTTCAGATTTCAGTCTATCTGAGCTTCCAAGCTGACTCCCAGGGGAAAAATTATACCGGGACAACAGAAAGTCCTTCTAAGACCCGTGGGTACTGAGAAATTACTGAAACTAGAGGGTATGTTGGGAAAGAATTATTTCCTTTTGTAGATCAGTATCAGCAGCTTCCTGAGGAGCCTTTACTAAATAGGATTATAAGAGTACTGTAACTAATTGAGGGGCAGTATCTGTGGTTTTAAAATGAGTAATACTGTATCTTTAGTTTTAAATGCTGCTGAGTAGAAGAACAAGTTTGGATTGATGCAGGCCCCGCAGCTTGTTCTGGAACAATCACAGGTGGCTGAAAATGATCCAGACACTCAGGAGGTTATTTCTCAGGGGCTGACCAGCCTGGTGGACTGCAGAAGAGCCACTGTAAGGTTGGTCAGTTTACCTGAGAAGGGGACTGTCTACCTTCTCCGTAAATGCCAAGTGAGGCACTCCAGAAGCAGCAGCTGACATGCTTCATCCACAGGCCATGTGAGGCTGGCTTTATGATGGCCAGGACATTTATCCACTTAATACGTCTGTTACTCAGGTCTTGGTAAATGCTGTGCTTAAGAGGTCCCTTCTGCATGGGTACCCATGTAACCTCACTATGCAAAACTGAACTATGGCTAGAGAAGCCTTATCAAATTTGCTGTCTCAGCTTTCCCCCATGGGCCAGACAACTGCTAATAAAAACATGAAGGTAATTAGCAAGACAATAGGGAAAGGCAGAGAGGAAGAGTCAAAGGACTCCTCCCAGGAAGGTGGACATTTTTAAATGGTTATTAAGAAATAAGACGAATGGATGATGAATAATATGTGTCTGAAATTCTGAGGCCCCCCCCCCAAAAAAAAACAAAGAAAGAAGATGAATGATGAAAAGGTTAATGGGGTGAAACTAAGAGGACAAAGAAAAGGGAGAGTTATGGGATTCATCCCAGCAGGGTGGAAATCTTTACATGGCTATCAAGAAATGGAATAAATAAAATAGAAATTGACAGGGTTAAAACAAAGATCTTTTTTTTTTGAGACAGAGCCTCAAGCTGTCACCCTGGATAGAGTGCTATGGCATCACAGCTCACAGCAACCTCCAATTCCTGGGCTCAAGCGAGTCTCCTGCCTCTGCCTCCCAAGTAGCTGGGACTACAGGCGCCCG
>CAUYON010061156.1:0-19748 GCA_963573935.1 Arctocebus calabarensis
TTTATATAGTGATCAAGGAAATGCCATGAAGGATATCTGTAACAGTATGATCAAAATATTTCTGAATGTATAAGAATCGTGCCCTGTGATTGCACCAATGTACATAATTATGATTCAATAAAATTATTAAAAAAAAAAAAGGTACTGAATCTAATGATAACCAAGGCAGAACCAAGGAAAATTAAGCTTGTTTTCACAAGGTGCCGCTAGCTTGTTTAAAATCCAGTTTACTGAAATTTTTACTCAGTACCAATAGTGAAGCTTAAAAAGTGGAGTGGGTGACTGTCAAGCATTCTCTCACAGAGCTTTGGGAAGAAGAGAAATATGAACCTTAATAGAAGGAGAGAAATATGGAGATGTGAAGATTATTTTAAAGAAACTTGAGCAGAATTTATGGGAACATGACAGGTAGAAAGTAAGAAAGAAAGGAGAAAAAGTGGGTAACTAGTGAAATGAGTTCCTAACAATGGCAAGAGGGAGAGAAATGAGATGCAAGGTGGAATTAAACTAGCCCAGGCTTCTTTTTAAAAAGCAAAATTCTACTGTGTTGCTATGACTGTATTATCCTGTTTAATTTTGTATTTTATTCTCTGATTTCATAAGTAATTCATTTAAATTGCTACTTTTCTTGCAGTCTTTTCTTTTTGGGGGAAAAATACAACTCTTTATTTTTTCATCTTAAAGTAATTATCTACTATACTTTTATGGTATGGTCTCTTAAATAATATCTGAACTGAATAAAATAGACTCCTTTCCTTCTCAAATTCTTTGGTTAACTTAGGTTTTAAGCTACTTTTTGTTTATTTTTGAGTTTTTTAAATACTGTTCTGAATTTAGAGCATTGTATTATTTTAATTACAGTATCATTCATTTTTAAATCTTAAATGATCTAATTATTTACAAATGTAATTTTCCTCTTTCTGAGCATTTACAGTTTTCTTCATGATGTGTCTTGTTATACCTTCTATTTCTTTGCAGTCCATAACCTTTTTGAAAACAACATGTCCCATAAACCTACCAAAATGCTCAAAGCGATACTGTCAGACCTCCCCCTACCCCCAGTTTTTAGTTCCCCTGAACCTGCCATGTGAACAGCTGTGTTTGGTGGCCTCTTCCCTGGGCTCTCTTTTATGGGTGATATCAAAGCAGAGGATGCGATTTGAAATAGACTGAAAGCAAATCCATTTTCTTAAGCTGGATTTTAATTAGTCAAATGGGACATGTTAATGTTTTCCACTTGAGGTTCAGGAGAAGGCAACCAAAATACGGAGAAGGAACTTAGCAGGCACAGAATCCGACTGGGAATCTCTTAACTTCTTTAGAAACGTGAGATGGCATGCCCTTTCATTTTTTATTTTTTCAACACAAGTATTATGAAAGAAAAAAATATGTGAGAGGCTAAATGTTACCCAAGAATATAGTAGCATATGCACCACAAAAGCTGCTAAAGGCTGAAGTACCAGGCTTAGCATCCTTTCTTTGCAGCACAGTTGCTTATCAATGAAGCGTGTATGCAGTCTAATTAACATAATTGGAACTACTATAATTATGCTATCATTTTGTTTACTTTAGCACATTCTGTTGAGGTATATGGGTAGCAATATTTGCTATTGAAATATTGCCCCCTTGCTGCCTGCTGGTTGTTTAATCATCCTGTTTATCCTACCTTCCTTGTGGTGCTGCCCTGCTACACAAAGGTGAGGAAAGTGTTAAGTCCTTGTAGCCAGGAAAGTAGAAGAGAAAGACAATGAAACTAATCAGGAGCTCATAGTCACAAAGCTCCAAGAGTGGGCAGTTTTGCAAAAAGCACAATGGGAAAGTAGTACTTCCCTGCTCAGAGCATACTATCTAATAAAATGATGAAGGAAATTGATTTCAAACAGAATGCATTCATCATATGTGTTTTGCCCCTATGTTTTAAGCAATTGAAACAAGTTACATCCTATTTTGGAAAACTGAGAATAAAGTCATAAAAGCTCAGTGGGACTATTCTAAGATATCCATTACTAAAATGTGACCAAAAGAGTTTATTTGCTTTGACCTTTTAAGTGAGACTACAGTGAGGACAGGAAAATGATACTCAACATTTCTGCTCCTAGTCCTTGCATTTAAAGGCACTAAAGATTTTTTTTTTCTGATGTCTCAGCAGAACCAGGAAGGAGATAAGAACTTCACAGGCCATCAGGCCCTTGTAAGATCTCTCCTTTCCTGCATCTTCAAAGGGAGGTAGACAGCAGAGGGCTTGATTTTTAGAATCCGCTTACTTGGCTGTTCTATGGCAGAGAAGAGGTTACATAGGTGTTTCAGCCTTTGAAGATTTCCTTTTTCTCTTGTTGTTTCCAAAGAGAAGGTGTGGGCTAAAGCATTTTCGAAGGTTTCCTATCAGAGGCGTCAAGCCAAGGCAAGCAGATGTTGGTGTCACATTCACAGCCAATGAGTGTAATATCTGGGTTTTCATAACTACTCTTCTAAAGAGCATAAACAGAACACAGCATAAAGATCAATAAAACAGAGGGAGCCGTGCTCAGTGCCCTCTCATCCCACTGAGTTCACTGAATGACTCCACATCTTCCTGCTTACATTTCCCGAGCTCCCTGTCAGACACCAAAAGTCATGGAAAGAGCTGTTAATGTGCACGCTCTGCCTTAAAGGTACAGCCCATGCTCTTCATCGAGGTTCACTACATGAATTTAAATCATCCAGCAGATGTTTTTATTTACTGGTTGCTATTCAAAATAGCTTGTAGGGTTTTCTTATTTCATTTGGATTTCATTCCTCTTGGAAGTCTTTAAACGCAAGCAACACATGTATTCCTGAAGCAGAGACAGTGTCAAGAATCAGGGTTGTGGACGTCTTTTGTGAAATCCACAAGGGATAGGTGAAGTGCATGTACATGTTGAACACTATTTCACACAAATCTTAAGAAATGGAAGCATTTGGATGCAAGATGAGTACAGTGAATACTGTTTTTACCTGGTCAAGATCCCTTTTTCCTGGCTGGAATCTGCACCTACCCTCCAGTTTCTGTAAATGTTGCTTGGGTAATAGCTTATAGTTACCTCCCTCTCTGAAGAATTTCTCTAAACTGAACTAACAGAAGTCTTCTCCCTGAAGGTTACACCACACACACACAGCCCACTGCCAATAGCCGAGAAACATGGCAGTATAAAGGGCCAGTCCTCTTGACTATGGAGCAAGTCATGTCCCAGAACTCATTATGGGATCAGCCTGAAGCTAAATACCAGCTGGAATGGCATTCTTATTAAATACTTTCCTTATCCCTATCTTGATTCCTTCATCGCATGTCTCTTAAGAATATACCCTGATGCACCTGAATTCCTGCTCTGCTTCTTGGGAACCCAATCTAAGACAGTGGGGTCATCAATCAATCAAAATATGGCTTATCCTCTGAAGAGAGAACAGTGATGGCAAGAGCAGCAAATACACAGAGCTGAAGATGCTGCCTGTCACTGTGTTGCAATTCTATTATGTTCTTTTAACTGGAGGAATAAATAAATAAACAACAAGCTGAAGACTGCTATTGTTATCTTGGCAGGCAACAATGTCATCATCAGGATTGCAGGCTCCACTGTGGACATCTGGATTCAAATCAGGTGCCTCTTTTCTCTGGAGTCTGACCTTCAACAAATCCCTGAATTTCTTTGCCCCTTAGTTTTCTCACCCATGAAATGAGGATAATAATAGTACCTACTTTGCAGAGTTGTTATAAGCCTTAAATTAGTTGATGAGTGTAAATTTTGGAATATTGTACAGCACAAATTAAATACTTAACAGAGTAAGTTTTACCAACATCATCTACATCATAGGAACACTATCTTTATTAACAACTGAAGTAATTATTGCATGTAGCACACTCCACAAGATTCCAAAATGACAAGGTCTCCCTGTGTGCTCTGAAGTTCGAGGAGGCCTACTAAGATTGCATACAACATGTTCAGAAAGCAGCTCCTGGCTTCACAGCACACAGTAGAATTTTATTCATCTATTTGACAAAACACATGTATTAGGAACTATTCTGGACACTGTTCATACAACAATGAAAGAACTAGGTTCCTGAATTCATGGTGTTATAGGCCAACAGTCCCCCAAAAGACTCGAGTGTGTCTCAGCCTGTCTCAGCCTTGGTCCCCAGCATGGCCCCACCTTGAGTTAATTCCAAGAACAGGTTTTAGAACAAGGAAGTTCTCCGAAGCCTTCTCCTTAATCCCTTAGCTATGGATACACAATGGTGAATGCTTACTCAAGCAGAGTTTCCCAGGCTACTGAGTTTGCCAAGCTGTCCCTATGCCAACTGCCACACAGCAACCCCTGAGCCAGTCACTACATTGTAACCCCACCCTGAGCTAACCGGCCATGTTCTGCCTCTGTGCTTGCCTGTTTGCCTGCCACAGGACAAAGAGGGATATAAAAATCAGCCTACACTGCACTTGGGGGCTACCTGCCTGTTAGGGCAGCAGTCCCCTGTGCAGGTATAATAAATCACCATCTGATTTATGCCTGAAGTGGGGTCCGAGTTTTTCTTATGGGTGGTGATGGGTACAACAATGGAACTTAATAGTGGAGAAAATAACAATAAGCAAATAAAAATGAGTCTGGCTAAGGAAGGATAAGAGATGTGAAATTAGACAGTAATGATCCAGAACAATTTTGTCCAATAGAATTTTCTGAATTACTCAGGTGGCTTAAGGCCACAGATGCACATGGAACAATTGAAATGTGGATAATGTGATAGAACTAATTTTTAATTTTATTAAATTTAAATGACTACATTTAAATTTGGATTTATAGAAAGATAAGTGAGAATGCAGAAACAGACCCCCATATATATGGCCACTGGCATTATGACAAACATGTTACTACTTGGAGAACACTTCTTAGTGAGGGATAGATGGAGTTTTTAATAAATGGTACTGGGTCATTAGAATATAAAATTAAAACATAAAATTAAACTTAGCCTTCACCTCATCTTGGAAATAAAGCATTTCTAGAGATTGTATGTCTTAATGTTAAAGGGAGACTAATAATACTTCCAGAAAATAACAAAGGAAAATATCTTTGCTACTTTGACATCTGTAAAGATTTCATAAACAAGACTTGCACATCACTAGATATACAGTAAAAAATTAAGAAATGTCATTTATCAAGATAATCATTATGAGATTCTTTTAAAGCAAGCCATGGAACATAAAAAGATATTTGCAATATGAATAATTGACAAAATGCTTGCATCCACAATATATAAAGGATATGTACAAATCATACTGAAAAGAGTACTAGATAGAAAAAAACGGGAAAGACTTAAACACATCACAATATCCAGTTAGTCATTAAACATATGAAAGAATGCTTAATCTCATGACAGTCAAGGATATGCAAATAAGAATGTAACAAGATGAACTACCACTACAGTTTCAGAATGGCTGAAATGTAAATGACCAAGTATTTGTGGAAATATGGAGGAATTGGACTCTTATATAAAGTTGTTGGAAATGCCAATTATCATAATCAGTTTTGGAAACCATTTCTATATCTTCTACCCCAGGAATTCCACTCTTGAAAATACAACTGATAAAAATGTGCTCCAAAACATCTTTACAGTAACATTCACAGCAGACCATTAATAATAGCCCCAAACAGAAAACAATACAAATGATCATAAATAGAATAATAGGGTTTTATGCAAGAAATGATTGTATAGGAATGAGAAATGAATAAACTACTGCTATATACAATGGCATGGACAAATCTCACAATCACATGTGAAATAAAAGATATGAAAATAGCATATCCTGTATGAATAGGACATGCCCTGTGTATAGAGCTCAAAAACAGAAAAATCAATGCATAGTGTCAGAAGTCAAGCATGCGGGTACTGCGGAGAAGAGAGAAAGCGTCTAGAGAGCTGAGGATATTTTGTTTCTTGATACATGTTAGTAGCACATAGCTGTACCATTTTCTATATGAATATTTCTCTTCAACAAAAAGCTTATTTTAAAAAGCACATCACAAAGCAGAAAGTACTTTTCTAAAAATATATGTATGTGTGTGCGCACCCATGTAGAGAACTGAATTATCTTTAAATATTTGGAGGGAGTTAGTTTTTTTTTTTTTTTTTTTTAGATTCTCATCATATTTTCTAATTCATGTGAAATAAACCTGTACCACTGTCTAACAAAAAAAAGGAAAAAAAACCTAATTGTTTCCCTTTATAAAACAACAGCAATATCAAAAACAATGACAAGAAATAATGCAAAATGGTAGCCAAAGAGAAGATTGGAAGGCCAAAGGAAGAATTATCTTTTAGAAGAGAGAACCAATTGTCTTTACATAGAAGTATGAAGGGTTAGGGGAGGCAGGGGCTGAGAAATCTTCATTTTGTTGTGTCATTGTGCAAACTGAAACAACCATTTTTATCTGTAGATATCACGCAAGGGATGGATTTAGTCCTAATATAGGTGGTTTGCCCAGATTCTGTCTTAGATAGAAGCTATTCCTTTTATGAGCTTTCGTCTCATCTCCCTTATACTCGGACACTTCTAATTGCCACCTTTGAAAAGAAATTAATTCTCTGTGAAAAGAATAAAAATACAGTCGACACCAAAACATGAAATAAAACTGTATAAAAATACCACCCTCCTCCCATTTGTCTATAACTTCATCTGTAGATATTTTGGCATGATATTAAGACTTCATAATGTAGCACCAGCTTTCTTTTCTTTCTTTGTTTTCTGCCACTTAACATCAACCCTGCTCTGCTCTAGGCATATTGAAATACGTGTACACTGCTTGCTGTTCCACATTTGTGTGATGATCTAACCTCTTTTCTGCCTGTAAAAATTGTTCTGGTGTTTTAAGGCTCAGCTCTAATAACTTTTGGGGGAAGTCTAAATTTTTGTCTAAATTCCCCTTGTTATAATAGCTATCATCTCCCTATGTGTTTTCCAAACTCTTTGTAATAGTAAGAGCCACTATTATGCAACAAGAACTGGGCTTAATATCAATGTTACTAATCTTCAAGACTATTCTACCAAGTAGATGTGGCTACACTATTTGAACAGAAAATAAAATTTTCCAAGATTCGCTCCTCTAGTGAGAGGATGAACTGGGATATGCCCTAAATCTTTTGTCTTCAAGCCAATATTCTTATATATGTGTCTGGCACTCTCACTATAGGGTACTCCTGAGGGTAGGAATCATACTCTATTAATTTGAGTTTCCCTAAATTTGGCACAAACACCACATATTTGCAAGTAGTTACAAATGCTTACATTATAACTGAATTAATTTCAATTTGGCTCCATTATAGAAAGCATAAATCAAGTTATGAGCTGTATTTTGATTCTACAAAATACCTATTTTGAAGTCCTAGCCCTTAGAACCTCAGAACACAACTGTATTTGGAGACAAGACCCTCCCCAGCTAAAGTAAAATGAAGTTATATAGTTGAGCCCTAATCTAATATGAGCCAGTGTTCTTATAAGAGGGGATCTGGACATGAACACAAATATTCAGCATTGTGTTACAGTGGCTCACGGCGCTCAGTCACGTAGTGCCACACAGGTAGGCAGCCTGGGAGCGGCAGGCATACCATGCGGCCCAGTGGGTATTTGTCTCTGCTCTCCAGGTTTGTATAAACACACTCTGTGCTGTTTGTTCACACAAGGGTGAAATTACTTAAGGGTATCTTTCTCAGAACTAATCCCTGCCATTAAGGGTTGGATGACTGAGAATATGTCTCGCCATTTCCTCTAAATTGTTGGGCTCTTTATTATTTTTCAAATTTTTCATCACGTTTTCTCCAGTCAGAACTAAGGCAATGCCAAATCCCAGTTTGTTTTATTCTCCATCCCATCTATAGCCCGCTCCACCACCCACTAAATACCAAGGAGTGTTTTTCCATTCATTCCTTTGGTATGAGCCATTGGAAACATATTCACAAATCATTTACAAACCCCTCCCCATAACCATATTCCCCACCCCAGCACTGGCCTCTTCTACAAATAATTCTTCTGGAAAAGAGGCTACATTGTTTACCAACTTCATAAAGCTGTTCTGTAAATAAACCAGTTTAAGTTTTGACTGTGATCTGCTTCTTATTCAAAGAACTGAATCAATAGTATGTTTTGTGACTCTGCTTAAAGGAGACACAGTTAAGAAGTTTAATGGAGACAGCATGGGCTGTACAGCAGTTGCCCAGGCTCCGTAGATGTCAATTAATTCCCCAATGTTCTGTTTTAGACAGATGTTCCCTAGGAAACTTGCCAAAATACATGCATGTTCTGTTAGCAGTGAAGAAGTTAAATAGAAAGCCACTTCCTCCTTTCCCTGAATGCATGCTTGAAAATCAGAAACTATAATTAAATGCATATGTGGCATTTTTCACAATATGTTAGGTTGGTGGTTCTAATTATTATCATACGTACCATATTTGATCTGGTAGAACATGTGAAAATGTTTATATACTTTTACATTATGGTTTTACAACACATATAAACATTTAGGTACAAAAGGATTATAAATTTTGTTAAAGGCATTGAATTACTGTCAAAAAAGAGAGAAACTTTAGCAATTATCCCTGTATTTTTTGCAAACCTTTTGTCACAGAACAAACTGTTTCAGAAAGTAAAAAACTGTAGGAGAACACAAATAGAGGAAATGAAACTGAAAAGTGTCAAATAAACGAATATATTTTGCAGAAGCAGTCTTTTAGGGTACTGCAATGATCTGAGAATTGGGGGACCAGACCTGCTACTGAGCTCATCTGTCTCTTGCTCTGTTCAGAAAGGTGTTGAAGAAGCAGAGACTGGAGGGGGTGGGAATTGCCCTGTGTCCCAGAGCAGATTTCTGTCTGTGAATTATCAAGAACCTACTATGTTCCAGGCACTTTTCAAATTTGAATTTTAACCCTTATGACAAACTGACTCTCACATTACAAATAAGGAAACTGGTTTCAAAGTTGTAAGCAGCTTTGCCACTGTTGTTTAGCTGATTAAAGGTGGAACCTGGAGTGACAGGCAAACCTAGAAAAAGGGGATGAGGGTGGGCTTACTCTGAGCTTCTCCTCTAAAGTGTTCAGGTTACAAAGGGTTTTTGTAATTGTTATGTCCATGACTTGTACTACCTCAAAGCAAGGATGGCAAATAGTATGCAAACTAATGTTTGAGTGAATTTGCATGTCATCTCATAAAATGTCAAGGCCAGACATTTTATGGGAATGGATGGGCATCTACTCCATTTCTTTCATTTTAAAGATAAGATAGCTGGAGTCAACTAGCCATATGACTTGTATTGGCAGGAATGAGCCAGGGTGTTTTGGAAACACTGCCCTCTGTCGTCCTCACATCTCTAATTTTTGTAGCTTTTTTTTTTTAACCAAGGCAGAACCTACCATCTCTGGTGTAGGGCCAGGGCCCTACTCCTTTGAGCCACAGGTTCAGCCCATACACATCTCTAATTTTTGGAGAGAAGAGCAGGTAACTGTAGTCCAGGATCTGCTGATTCATTTCAGTCTCTGAATATAAAGTCATAGGGAGGATAGGTTAGGTTGCCTCATAATTGCTGCAGTGGTGGAGAAATAGCTCCCAGAATGTTTAAACATGTAGAAAGCCCAGCTAATTTGAGCAGTTTGTCCTTTTTTTTTTTTTTTTTTTGTAGAGTATCAGTTAATCAAACTCAAACCACTCCAGCTAATGTTGGCTATTTCCTACTTACTTGACAGGGCTGCGTGCCCACTGGAGGGAGCCTCTGTAATCCCCAGTGTGGCTGCAGATGAATTTTGTGGTTAGAAGGGAGTTAAGATGCCCTGAAGTCTAGACACAGAGACTCATCTCTAAAGGTGGAATAAGGAGCTGTGGAGAGGGACAGTTATAAAAGCACAGCTCAGGAGTCTGCTGGACTAGTAATGACGAGAAGCAACCGCCCTGGTGCTCCCTTCTGCCTTAATCTATTAGAGGTAACCACTGTGATTTATAGAAAGATGTGAGTAGAGATCGGCTTCCTTCCTTCCTTCCTCCTATTCTTCTAAAGCATTTTGAAGTTTGCTGATATCATTGGAAAAACTTTCATTCATTTCTGACTATGGAGCAGATCACGATTACCCATTATAATAACTGCAAAGTAGCTTTAAAAGATCACAGTTTGACTCCATATGGCTGAATTCTGACAGGATAGAGCACAAAGGAAACAGAAAAGTGTTTAGTGACAGAAGCATTTTCATGAAATCCACCTTTTCCTGCTCCGGCTTTCCATTTACAAGTCTGTTTAGAACAGGGATTAATGCTAGCAAGCAATCAGAACAGGACAATATCACTACTGATCTCGCAGGAAGGAGGCAGATGTGCAGACAAGGTGATGGGGTGACACCCAGCACCACTTGCTCTCTACATGTTGTTTACAAGAGGAATGTTCTTTAGCCTTTCTCCTGAGTTCAGTAACCTTTCAGGCTCTCACTCCTTATGATATTTTTAAAACGCTTCCCCCATCAAAGTACACCCATGGGGTGGGGAGCTAATATATATGTACCATGAGAAATAACCTCAGAAGGTGATTCTCTACATCCCCAAAGGCACTCAAAATTAGGTCCTTCATAATAAATTTAACTATTTACTGAACAAATACTGAGTACAAGCGCTGTCTAAGAACTGTGCAAAGTATAATAGCATCCACAAGGAAGGGGATGGGTGTGGATGGGGAGTGGTCGGTCCCTGGCAAGTGTTAAAAAGAATCCCAGAGACCTTTGAGACAGATGGGCAGAGTATCTCACACAAGCCTCACAGCAGCCCTGCAGAGGAGAAACTATCTCCCCTTTAATTTATATAATAGATTGGGAAACTGGGGATCAGAAACGTGAAATAATATTCCAAAAGGCATATAGCTAATAAAGGGTTACCTGATTCAAGTTACCTGATTCCCATGTCATAGTTGATAATTTAATTTAATTTTAAAATCTATATACCATGATTTTGAAATTCCAGGAAAGACAGTGAATTGAATTTCCTGTACTGAAAGAGTTTGAGAAAGCAGCTAGAGGAGACCCATGTGCCTGACATCCCTCAAATCAAGACAAACATGCTGGAGGCAAGAACAGACCAAGCACCAGCCAATGGGAAAATATGAATTCTACAAAAGCCAGGATGTCTTCTGGACAACAGTTTCTGGCCAGGGTGCCACTGGACTCGGTGTCACTGTCCATAACAAAACATCCAACCATGCTCGAGTCAGAGGCAAGTTACCTGCAATGAATGCCACTGCCCGGACACAAACTCTGTCTCCTCTACCCCCAGGTGCAGAACACCAAGGCTAGTCAAATAAAATTATGGTCATTATAACTTTTTTACATTCTTCATTTGAAAATAAAAGGTTTGCACAGAAGCCAAAATCAATCTCAACTCCAAATTTATTTTAAATGTATCTTGGGTAAACATAGACTGCCTTATGCAAGGATGAGCAAGAAGAAATCACTATGCTTTGAAACTATAGCACAGTTCGAAAGAAAGGGACAATTCTGAGATCATCACAGGTGCCTTTCTTTGAAATAGAGTTACTACCAGGACAAGGAAATTTTGATGTGTTTTTAAATTCTAACTTGAGTTCTCATATACACACAAGAGAACACTAAATCAAATAAAATGCAGTATTAAATCATAAAGAGAAAAGGATCACGGATAAGAAAATTTGTACAATGTGAAAGACATGACTTTGTGACTAAAAATTACAGTGTTGTCTTTCCCAACATACTAGATATAACAGAAAATGAGTTTTGTAAAGTAGAGAACAAATTTAATATCTTAATACAGAGTTCAGAGGAACAAGGTATAGAGATTTTGAGTGAAAGGCGAGAGGCAAGAATATAAGATCCAATGGAATAGATATTTAGAATTTTCATTTCTGTGCAGAGGCGCCCAATATTTCAGACATCCAAGGGGATCAGAAAATATGAAATGTAAACACTTTCTGAAAGTTGTTCCTGAAAATAACTGAGTATGAGTTCTAATAAATTAAGACAAAAAATAAAATAAATTCACGCACTAGGGTTCTAGGTACAAAAGATGTGGGTGAGCAACGAGATGGGTTAAACAAGAATCTACATAATTTCTAATGTGGTTATAAAACTTAAAACAAGGGTAAAAATATTCTTTGAAGACTAGATGAATAGCACAAAATAGTAGCAATAGTGTTTAAGTAAAATCTCAGATGTATGTATTATATATTGGAGATACATGTTTTTATACATGTCCACATCTACATATTCAAATATCTGCAACAGATAGATCTGGGTTTTAATTTTTTTTTTTGGGGGGGGGGGGTTTTGAGACAGAGTCTCATGATGTTAGCCTGGGTAGAGTGCTGTGGCATCACAGCTCATAGCAACCTCTAACTCTCAAACTCTTGGGCTTAAGCGATTTTCTTGCCTCAGCCTCCCAAATAGCTGGGACTATAGGCACCTGCCCCAACGCCCAGCTATTTTTTTGGTCACAGCTGTCATTGTTGTTTTGGCAGGCCTGGGCCAGGCTCAAACCCACCAGCCCCATCCTACTCACTGAGCTAAGGCCCTGAGCACCTCAGATCTGCATTTTAATTCTAGTTTTGCCACTTAGTTTCCTGTGATCTTAGGCAAATACCTTTACATTATTTGCATATGCACACACACAAACCCTACACATGTATTTAGTACACACACAATAAGACAATCCAATAAAATGTTAAAAATAGTCATCTCTACTTCTCTATGTGAAAATTTTATTTCCTCAATAAAGGTTTTGACTTCCTCAAGTTTTCAAAGTGAACATTCATCACTATAATGGTCATAAAATGTCATTAAATATAAGAAAATATAAAGTAAAAATTAAAACTTTAATTCTAGCTCAGGATGCTTACCTGTAAAAAGTCAAACCTGCACAATTAGAAACCTGAATTGAGTTTCAGTTGAACTATATTGATAAGTTTATTAATTACAGATGCCCTTCTGTGTTGAAACACAACTTGGAATTTCAACATCACATCACATATTGACACTGCTGAATGTACTATAAATTACTGACATCATTGAGAGGCAGTGGAGATGGAGGCTGACCCATGGGCAGTGGGTCAGACTGTCTGGGTCTGTCTACACTTACACCATGCTACCCGTGGTGAGATTTATAACTTCTCTGGGCCTCACTTTTCTAACCTGTTAACTATGCATAATACAAGTGCTTAGCTTACAGGTTGACTTCAGATAAAAAGCCAGATAATGGCTTGTGAGGAAGCTGAAGGTTGGGGGAGCTGCAGAATACTTCTTCAAAGGGAGAGGTGATCAACTGCAGACCCCAGACCCATCCCATCCCCTTTAGTTCCTCCCTAACCCTGGAACCCAGCCAGAGGCTAAGGATTCTGCCAATTATTAACTTCATCCTCCAGCCTAGACTGAATTGTATCTAGTACTTTACTCCTAACATCAGCTTTCTTGCATTATTGACACATCATTTATTTAAAGTGTTTTGAAACTGTCCTATGGCATTTTAGTTACCATATTCTGACCACTTCAAATTTTATTCAGCACAGCCTTTAGTGGGAGGCTGAGGCAAGAGAATCATTTAAGCCTAAGATTTTGAGGTTGCTGTGAGCTTTGACAGTATAGAACTCTATAGAGGGCAACATAGTGAGACTCTGTCTCAAAAATAAATAAATAAATAAATAAATAAATAAATAAATAAATAAATTAGGAAAGCATAGCATGTGATTTTTATTTTAACGCTGAAAAACATGATCTAGAGTGGTGGATAGCAATGGCCTCTCAAGCACCTTTAAATTCTTATAATTGTACTAATACTCTCTGTACAGATAAATGAGTTTGTAGAAAAATGGAAAGTGAGTCAAAGCCACTGTGCCCAGAGATTTCTGGATTTGTTTTGCAGTTGTTATATTAAGAATATTCACTCTCATCAGTCTTCACTTGGTTGCTTTGTTCTTTTGGTTTCTGTCCCTCTTGCCCAAATAGAATCAAGTCTGACCATCTAATGGATGGTCAATTTCAGGCTTTCATTTGGAGGTAATTAATTTGGACAGCGAGTATGAACCTAGCATTTGTGGGGCTGACTTGAGGCTTCGTTAACTGATCAGATGAATTATTTCATTTTTAAGTAGCTATTCTTCCAAAAACGCATTAATAAGACAGGTGTTTAACCTCTAGTCCCACATCTGACTCAGTCCCCTGATAACACCAAGTATCCAGAATGTATCAATAGAACATTTTGGTGTGATTTTTTTCTTCAACTGTCATCAAACCAATTGCTTAATTAACTTTATCTTTCTTTTTCTTCTTTTAGGTCAACAGAGTTTTAGGACCTAGTGAACTACATAGAACTACAAAAGGACATGTTTAATTTTTCTCACATCAGAAATTTGAAAACCTATAACTCCTTTTTCTCATGGAGCAATTACAAAATACATACATACGTGTTTCAATAGGATATATTTTATATTAGGGATCTATGTGGTCAATACCAAAAACGTACTCTCTCTCAGAAGCACACAATTCTTAAAATATTGAGCACAGTATGCTAATACTTTTTAAAAAGAATAAAATTTGCAATTGGCAACAAAAAAATTTTCAAGGACATCCTCAGTAGGAGAACACCATATTTTCAAACCTGGAACAGATGTGCAACTACTTGAGGCTCAGTTCCTTGAGGCCTGTTTTGTACTGTGAAGTATCACCCAGATGTTGCTACCTGGAAGGCCTTCAATGACTTGCATACTTTGTCTAACATAATAGGAGAGTGACCCAGCTCCTTAGTTCAGAGGAGCAGCACAAATGTGGCAGAAAATGCAATCATGCTACATGGCAGCCTCTGTTTTCACCTTGGTAATAAACGGAATCATGTTGTCTAACTAAGGATCAGACTCTTGTGCTCTATTTATTTTCATCATGCTCCACTGCCATAAGGTTAGTCAAACGGACAGAAGTTAACCTCAACTCCTCCATCCTCCAGAAATACTTAAGTCTGTTTCATCTGATTTAACTTCAATGCATATGGCCTTAAAAATGTTTGTTGAAGACCACGGACCTTAAGGCTCTGAAAAGGGCACTGTGGAATCTGATGAATTTAAAACACAGAGAGATGAAAACCAAGAATTTCACAAGACTGCTTTCTTCAAACATGTTTTATTAGTCAAGACTTCCAAAATGAGGAATGTATCAGAGGTAATGCTACTACAAAGGAGAAAAGTGCTTTTCTTCCCAAAACATATGCTTTGCAGCTGAGCTGTGCTCTCAGTTTTGAATCTTATTTCATGTGGTAGTCTGATTTCTCTTTTTTGGCTCAAAGCCCAAACATCTCTGATGATGCCTTCCCTATCTTCCCAAGCTTTAGAGTCAGAGACTGAAACATTAAAATGAACACAGTGAAATATTAACATGGGATTGAATCTCCATGCAATAAAGAGCTCAAATAACACTTATCCAAAGGAAAAAATAAAACAAGTTATTTTAACTATTTGGAAAACCATTTGGGGAGTGTGTGTGTGCGTGTGCATGTTTTCCATAAATATTCCTTTCTCTTTATTTTGAAAAGTGAGTGAGGTGAGAAAGGAAATGCAAAGAATGGAAGAGGATGTGAAATTTTTGAAAATTGGCAGAACAAAATGTGATGATTCAAGAAAGTGTTGATGGATAGAGAAAGGAATGTCACAGTAAAAGGAAGAGTGGTTAGTGTTGTTAACAGAAATTTCTAAGGTGCATATGCTTTAATGCTTATTCAGTTGAAATAGATGTAACTGTTTCTGGAGGATGAAAAGGTTAGGGTTAGCTTCTACATGTTCTGCCTACCATATGTCAGTGGTTTATGACTAAAATAATTGCCACAGAGCTTCCTCCACTTGGGAGGAGAGAAACTAGAGAGAAAAGGGAGCACATTTGCAGGCATATGCTTGCATAAAGTTTTATGATTCCTCAGTAAGCCTGACCTTGTTCTTGATAAGTCTGAATCCTATTTTCACAAGGATCTTCTCAATGCTCACAACTCCACTCAGTTATGAAAGCCAAATATTCTTCGGTATTGTGCTGTGGGTAAAAAAAATTAGATTGCACCAACATTTGCACTAAAATTTCATGAATCTGCAATCTCTATTTGCTTGGATAACATTAAGACTTCTCCATCTCCTCCCTGCACACCACACTCCAAGCTGCTCAGGGAAGGTTCTGTGTTCATGAACACAGTCTCTCCATACTTCTGTGGACACAGGAGAATCCCTCTCTGTGGACACCACTGCTCTTCTGGGACCTGCAGGCTTTGTAGGTTGACCTTCTCCTCAATCCTCTATTGCTTTTCTCTGGCTTCCACCCCCCCTTATGAACTGAAAGATTTTTTTTTTTAATTTGACTACTTTATTGAATCCTTTTCTGTGGCAGAGTTATGAAGATAAAATGTTCCTCTCTGGATCACTATTGGAAAGACCCCTAAATAGAGTTGTTTAGTGCATAGTGAACTATGGCTTTCAGTGAAAGTGCTCTTTTAGTTTTATTTGCTGCATTCTCTAGGATTCTGGTGTCCCAGAAAATTGAGGCTAGAAGTATATTCATATGGTACATGATGTAAAAATTGATACTCTCAATGATAAATGATAATGATAAAATTCATACTCTCCACAAAATATCTACTCTAGAATCTTCAAGCTCAGCCTGCCTGGTTTCTTCTTTCCTTTAAAAGATACCCTCAACCCTTCTACCAATGAATGTTCCTTGAGTGTCCACCAGAGCACCAAGTCTGTTAAGGAATTCCTGCACTCTATTAGAAAATGTGACCTCTTATGCGTCTCTATCCCCTCGTGGTTTGAGGTACCAGAAATATCAAAGCTATAGATTAACCACAATTCTCTTAGAATTTAAGCCAATTTTACTTTAGTTTTTTAAATATTTACGGTTTATTAAGTACAAGTACATCATCATAATTTTTAGCCTTATCATTTTCATGTTGAATAGGCTGAGGAAAAGAAGAAAGTCAAGGGCCTGGTCTTAAATTCATGTTTAAGTTGACCCATGCAACTCTAACCTGTGTTGTTCAAGAGTAAACTATAACTTTTTTTTTTGAGACAGAGTCTCAATCTGTTGCCCTGATATAGAGTGCTGTGATGTCATAGCTCACAGCAAATTCAAACTCCTATGTTCAAGGGATACTCTAGTCTCAAGCCTACCAAGAAGCTACAAGTGCCCACCACAATCCAAGGCTAGTTTTCTTTTATTTATTTCTATTGTTGGTAGAGACAGGGTGTTACTCTTGCTCAGGTGTTACCTCGGTTTTTAAACTGGATATTTCAATGGGGCTTTTGTATTCAAAGATACAATAGATTTGAAATTTCTAAAACAAGTTTGAGATCACAATATAAATTCTCAAAGGAAAATAAATAAGAATTTATTTTCATGACTATTCAATAAGAATATTCAATAAAAATTTTGTTGGGGACAGTCGGGGAGAGACACCTCCCCAACTCTGAGGACTGTCAAAAGCAACAGGGAAAAATAATCATGAGGCAGAATCAACAGGAAATCTCTGGCAACATGAATAATCAGAGTAGATCAACTCCCCCAAGGAACAACAAGGTAGATACAGCACAAGCAAATGGCTGAGATGTCAGAAGTTGAATTCAGAGTCAGGATAGCAAATAAGATCAGCGCAATGGAGGAAAAGATGGAATGAGAATTTCAAGCAGTAATCCAAAAGACAACCCAAAAGATGTCTCAAGAACTCAACAAATTCAAAGACAAAACGACCAAAGATTTTGACACATTGAGACAAGAAGTTGTAGCCCTCAAAGATCTCAGAAATACAGTAGAATCCCTGAGTAACAGAATGGAGCAAGCAGAAGAAAGGATTTCTGACATGAAAGACAAAGCTTTCAAATGCTCCCAAACTTCCAAAGAGGTAGAGAAATGGAAGGCAAAAATGGATCATTCTCTCAGTCAGCTCTGGGATAACTCTAAGAAAACCAATATTCATCTTATAGGGATACCTGAAAACAATGAAGTGGTGTCACAAGGCACAGAGTCTCTTCTTTATGAGATTATGAAGGAGAACTTTCCAGACATGCCCAGAGATTCTGAAATTCAGTTAGCAGACAGTTTCAGAACCCCAGCAGGTTCCAACCCAAATAAGACATCCTCCAGGCACATCATAATTAAGTTCACTAAAATTAATATGAAGGAGAAAATTCTGAAAGCAGCCAGATATAAGAAATTCATTACCTACAAGAGGAAGAATAATAGAATAACTGCAGTTCTCTGATCAAACCTTTCAAGCTAGAAGAGAATGGTCATCTGCTTTTAATGTCCTAAAACAAAAAAACTTTCAACCCAGGATCCTGTATCCAGCTACACTGAGTTTCATTTATGATGGAGAAATTAAGTACTTCAACGACATCCACATGTTGAAGAAATTTGCTATAACTAAACCAGCTCTCCAGGATACTCTCAGACCTATCCTCAACAATGACCAGCACAAACCTCCACCATGAAAAGTAAACTCACCCAGAAACTATCAAATTTCATCTTTCGCAGTGATGAAAGGATTAAAAATGTCCTCTGGACTTTCTAAAGATTTATATTACTTTCAATTAATGTGAATGGTTTAAATTGTCCTCTAAAGAGGCATAGGTTGGCTGACGGTATACAAAAACTCAGGCTGGATATCTGCTGCATACAAGAATCTCACCTTACCTTAAAAGATATATTAAGACTCAAGGTGAAGGGATGGTCATCTATATTCAAGACAAATGGAAAACAGAAAAAAGCAGCAGTTGTTGCAATCTTATTTGAAGATACAATAGGCTGTAAACCAACCAAAGTAAAGAAGGATAAAGATGGACATTTCATATTTGTTAAAGGTACCACTCAATATGATGAGATTTCAATTATTATTATTTATGCACCCAACCAGAATGCACCTCAATTTATAAGAAAAACTCTAATAGACATGAGTAATGTGATTTCCTCCAGCTCCATAGTAGTTGGAGATTTTAATACTCCATTAGCAGTGTTGGATAGATCCTCCTGAGTAAAGAAATTTTAGATTTAAACTTAACCATTCAACAACTAGATTTAACAGACATCTACAGAACATTTCATCCTAACAAAATTCCATACACATTCTTCTCATCATCCCATGGAACATACTCCAAAATCGATTACATTTTAGGTCACAAGTCTATGCTCAGCAAATTTAAAAGAATAGAAATTATTCCTTGCATCTTCTCCGACCATTATGGAATAAAAGTTGAACTCAATAACAACAGGACTCTGCAAACTCATACAAAAACATGGAAGCTAAATAACCTTATGCTAAAGGATAGCTATGTCATAGATGAGATTAAGAAGGAAATTACCAAATTTTTGGAACAAAATGACAATGAAGACACAAATTATCAGAACCTCTGGGATACTGCAAAGGCAGTCCTAAGAGGGAAATTTATAGCACTGTAAGTCTTTTTCAAGAAAACGGAAAGAGAGGAAGTTAACAACTTAATGGGACATCTTAAGCAACTGTAGAAGGAAGAACATTCTCACCCCAAATCCTGCAGAAGATAAGAAATAACCAAAATTAGAGCAGAATTAAATGAAATTGAAAACAAAAGAATTATACAACAGATCAATAAATCAAAAAGTTGGTTTTTTGAAAAGGTCAATAAATGAGATAAACCTTTGGTTAACTTACCCAGTAAAAAAAGAGTAAAATCTCTAATTTCATCAATCAGAA
>CAUYON010061157.1:0-33672 GCA_963573935.1 Arctocebus calabarensis
ACACGGTGGGGGTGAAGGAAGGGGAGAGCAGAGAGAGGAAGAATGAGGGAGGGGTGGGGAAAGGAAGAGCAGAGAGAGGGAAGGAGTAAGGGGGGTGGGGTCTTGGGGTCTTGGGGTCTTGGTGTGTGCCACACCTTTTGATTGTAAGAGGGTCTTTTCCTAACAAATGCAACCAGTGTAACATGGTTTCTTGTACCCTCAATGAATCCTCAACAATAAAAAAAAAAAATTAAACAGATATTTTCCCCCATAATTCCAAACTCCCAGTCTATCCTTTTCCCCACTCATGGTGGTCTGAAGTTCTGCCCCCCACAGAACGCAGAATGTTTGGGCATTCTTGTGGACTGGGCATACTGTGGACTGCCTACCATCAGGATGAAATCTGTGACTAGTGGGGAAGAAAGAGGGTGTGGGAAGAAAGGGACACCCGGCAGGAGGAGGAGCAGTTCCCTGGTTATGACTTTGTCCAGCCAGTGGTGGTGTTGACCCTCAGTTTGGGCTGTGTCTGGTAGGAGAGGGTGCAGAATTCCTGGCTCTGATGGTGCCCACAGTGGGAGAGTGGTTGCCCTGTGTGCCCAGTTTGGTGGGCAGAGCTGGTTCCTAGCCCCAGCTGAATCTGGATAGTAGAAGCTTGCCTGGTGCGGACCAAGACTTGATGGGAAGGGCGTGGTCCCCTGACTCCAACAGAGCCAGGGAACAGTGGCTTACTGGGTCTGGACTGAGACTGGTGGTGGTGCGTGGTCCCTTAACTCCAACTGGCCTGGCAAGCAGAGGCTTGCTGGGGGTGGACTGAGACTGGTGGGTGCGGGCATAGTCCCTGGCTCCAACTGCATCTATTGTGAGCAGAGAAGCAGGCAACAGTGTGGACTGAGTCTGATAGGCAGGGACGTGGATCCCTGGCTCCAATTCTAAAATTGGAGACCCCTGGATCCCTCTCTTTTGAGCAGGGTATCAACTACCTGAGACAATTTAATTGGGACTCATGTCTGGGGCAGTCCACCTGGAGACACTATGGGGTTGACCTTCGGAGTTCTGTAGAGGAAATGAACTGAAGGGTGGGGGCTAGGTGCCACAGTTGTCTGTATCTCTTTACAGCTGAGATTTAAACCTAATACTGTGGCTTCTTAGGGTAGGGTGAGCAGTGTTTCTCAATCATCCTAATGCCATGATGTATTTTCATTGTTAGAAGGGGTCATGGCCCACAGGCTGAGAACCGCTGGGGTAGAGATTGGCTGATATCAAAACAGAGCTAGCTTGAGCTATCTCACCAAGTAGGTCCTCAGAGTCTCTGGCCAAACCTCTGAAAGGGTCCTTTGTACCGTTGTAGGAAATAAGCCACAATTACAAAGGCTAGCACTGTGGTAAGGGGCTGATTATCTCTACTACCTGGGAACCCCAATTCAATTTCATCCTATCAGTTCTAATAACCTAACGGTGGAAAATAAACATGGTGTGGAACCAATGGAAGAACTCTGGCAACATGAATAACCAGAGTAGATCAGCATCCCCCCACCACCAAGGAATGACAAAGGAGATATAACTAAAGATGTCATGCATAGACAAATGGTTGAAATGTCAGAAATCAAATTCAGAATGATGGTAAATAAGATGAATAGAATGGAAGAAAAGTTAAGAATTGAAATACAAAGAGTAGTTCTAAAGTTATCTCAAGAAATTAATGAATTCAAAAAACAAAGTCACCAAATATATGGACATAATGAGAAGAGAGATAGCAGAGCTAAAGAAAATGAAAAAGTTAGTCGAGGAGCTCCAAAATGCAGTAGAACCCCTCAGTAATACAGCTGACCAGGCAGAAGAAACGATCTCTGAAACTGAAGACAAAGCCTTTGAACATTCCCAAATGCTCCAAGAGGCAGACAAATGGAGATGAAAAACTGATCATTCCCTGAGAAAGTTGTGGGATCACTTCAAAAGATCAAACATTCATCTTATAGGAATTCCCAAAGGAAAAGATGATGTAGACAATTAGATAGTCAGATAGTAGACAGTTTCAAAACCCCAGCAAGACTCAATCCAAATAAAACATCTTCTAGATACATTGTGATTAACTTTTCCAAAGTTAAGATAAAGGGGAGAATTCTGCAAGCATAAGAAAAGCATTACCTACAAATGCTCTGAGAACATTTCTTATGTTCTGAGACATAAGAAAAGCATTACCTACAAATGGAGAAATATCAGAATGACTGCAGATTTCTCCACCGAAACATTTCTAGGCAGAAGAGAATGGTCATTGATCTTCAATCTCCTAAAACAAAACAACTTTCAGGATCCTGGACCTAAGTAAAGTGAGTTTCATTTGTGATGGAGAAATCAAATACTTGAATGACATAGACATGTTGAAAAAATTTGCCTTAAATAAATCAGCTCTCCAGGATATTCTCAGACCCATCCTCCGTAGTGACCAGCACAATGCTCTACAACCAAAGTAAACCCACTCAGAAATTTTTAAACAAAATTCAACTTCCACAGTGGTGAAAGGATTAAAAATGTCCACTGGACATCCGAAAAACATGACATCCAAAGTGCAACCAGGCTTATCAGTTCTCTCAATTAATGTGAATGATTTAAATTGTCCTCTAAAGAGGCACAGGCTGGCTGACTGGATACATAAACTGAGACCACATATCTGCTGCATACAAGAATCAAATTTTACCTTAAAGCAGTGGTTTCAACTTTCCTAATGCCGTGATTTATTTTCATTGTTACAAAGGGGTCGCAACCTACAGGTTGAGAACTGTTACCTTAAAGGATAAAAATAGACTCAGGGTGAAGGGATGGACATCTATAACACGGACAAATGGAAACCAGAAAAAAGCAGGGTTGCAACTTTATTTGCAGATACAATTGCCTTTAAATCAATGAAGATAAAGAAAGATAAGGATGGTCACTACATATTTGTCAAGGGAAACAACCAAAATAAAGAGATTTTGATAATTAATATTTACGCACCCTACCAGAATGCTCCTCAATTTATAAAGCAAACCCTAATGGATAAACAACTTGATATATTCCTGCACTATAATAGTTGGAGATTTTAATACCCCCTCTACAGTTTTGGATAGATCCTCCAAGAAGAAAATAAACAAAGAAATATTAGACTTAAACCTGACCCTAGAACAAATGCAATTAACAGACCTTTATAGAACATTTCATCCTAATAAACCTGAATATACATTCTTCTCATCAGCACAGGGATCATACTCCAAAATTGATCATATCTTAGGACACAACTCTAACCTCAGCAAATTTTAAAGGATAGAAATTATTCCTTGTATTTTCTTGGACCATCATGGAATACAAGTTGAACTCAACAGCAGTAGGAATTTTCATATGCAAACAAAGTCTTGGAAACTAAATAACCTTATGCTGAATGATAGCTGGGTGAAAGATGAGATTAAGAAGGAAATCACCAAATTTTTGGAACAAAATGATAATGAAGACACAAATTATCAAAATGTGTGGGATACTGCAAAGGCAGTCATAAGAGGGAAATTTATAGCATTGGAAACCTTCATCAAGAAAACAGAAAGAGAGGACGCTAACAACTTAATGGATCATATCATGCTACTGGAAAAGGAAAAGCATGCCAAACACAAAACCTGCATGAGAAAAGGAATAACCAAAATTAGAGCAGAATTAAATGAAATTGAAAACAAAGACTCATTCAGAAGATCAATGAAACAAAAAGTTGTTTTTTTGTAAAGATTAACCAAATTGATAAATCTTTGGCCCACCTAACCAGAAACAGACAAGTAAAATCTCTAATATTGTCTATCAGAAACAATAAAGGAGAAATAAAACTTCACCTCAGAAATTCAAAAAAATCCTCAATGATTACTACAAAATACTCTGTTCCCAGAAATATGAAAATCTGAAGTAAATGGACCAATATCTGGAAGCACGCCACCTTCCTAGGTTCAACCAGAAAGAATTAGAAATCTTTTTTTTTTTTTTTTGTAGAGACAGAGTCTCACTTTATCGCCCTGGGTAGAGTGCTGTAGCATCACACAGCTCACAGCAACCTCCAGCTCTTGGGCTTAAGCGATTCTCTTGTCTCAGCCTCCCTAGTAGCTGGGACTACAGGCGCCTGCCACAGCGCCCGGCTATTTTTTTGTTTTGCAGTTCAGCCGAGGCCGGGCTTGAACCCGCCACCTTCGGTATATGGGCCCGGTGCCCTATTCGCTGAGCCACAGGAGCCGCCCAAGAATTAGAAATCTTGAATAGACCTATATCAATTACTGAAATAGCATCAACAATATGAAATCTCCCATGAAAGAAAAATCTGGGACCAGATGGCTTCACATCCAAATTCTATCAACCTTTCAAGAGGAACTAGTACCTATATCATAAAACCTTTTTCAAAGCATAGAAAAAGAAGGAATACTTCCCAACACATTCTATGAAGTAATTATCACCTGATCACCAAACCAGGAAAGGATCAAACAAAGAAAGAAAATTATAGACCAATATCATTAATGAATATTAATGCAAAAACATTCAATAAGATTTTAGCAAACAGAATTCAAGAACACACCAAAAAACATACACCATGACCAAGTTGGTTTTATTCCAGGGTACGGGGTTGGTTCAATACACACAAATGTATAAATATAATACATCACATCAATAAAATAAAAAAAAAAACAAAGACCATATAGTTCTGTCAATTGATGCAGAAAAAGCTTTTAATAGTATCCAGCATCCTTTAATGATCAGAACACTTAAGAAAATAGGCATAGAAGGAAAATTTTTTAAACTGATAGAGGCCATCTACAGAAACCCCACAGCCAATATCATATTGAATGGTGTCAAATTGAAAACATTTCCACTCAGATCAGGAACTAGGCAAGGATGCCCACTGTCTCCACTGCTATTCAACATAGTAATGGAAGTCTGAGCCATCACAATCAGACAAGAGAAGTTGATGAAGAGTATCCAAATAGGGTCAGAGGAGATCAAACTCTCATTCTTCACTGATGACAAGATCCTATACCTGGAAAATCCCAGGGACTCAACTACAAAACTCTTAGAAGTGATCAAGGAAAACAGTAGTGTCTCAGGATACAAAATCAGTACTTACAAATCAGTAGCTTTTATATATGCCCCAAATAGTCAAGCTGAAAATATAGTCAGGGACTCTATTCCTTTTACAGTAGTGCTAAAGAAGATGAAATACCTGGGAATTTACCTAACAAAGGACGTGAGAGATCTCTATAGAGAGAACTATGCAAGTCTGAGAAAAGAAATAACAAAGATTTTAATAAATGGAAAACATACCATACTCAGGGCTGGGAAGAATCAACACTGTTAAAATGTTGATCCTACCCAAAGCAATTTACAGATTTAATGCAATCCCTATTAAAGCACCACTGTCATACTTTAAAGAGCTTGAAAAAATATCACTTCATTTTATATGGAATCAGAGAAAATTTCAAATAGCCAAGCATTACTCAGAAATAAAAATAAATCAGGAGGTATCATGTTATCAGACTTGAGGCTATACTATAAATCTATAGTGATCAAAACAGCATGGTACTGGCACAAAAACAGAGAGGCAGATTTACGGAACAGAATAGAGAACCAAGAGATGAACTCAGCTAATTTCTGTCATTTGATCTTTGATAACTCTATCAAAACATTCAGTGGGGGAAAGACTCTGTATTTAACAAATGGCTCTTGTGAACTGGCTGGCAACCTGTAGAAGATTGAAACTGGACCCCCACCTTTCACTATTAACAAACATTGATTCTCACTGGATCAAAGATTTAAATGTAAGACATGAAACTATAATAATGCTAGAAGAGAGTGCAAGGAAAACAGTTGAAGAAATTGCCTGGGAGAATATTTTGTGAGGCAGAACCCCCTGGGAAATTGAAGCAACAGCAAAAATACATTACTGCAATCAGATCAAACTAGAAAGCTTTTGCACAGCCAAGAGTACAGCCAAGTAAAGCTAACAGACAACCTTTAGAATGGGAGAAGATTTTTGCAGGTTATGCTTTAAACAAAGGTCTGATAACTAGAATCCACAGAAAACTCAAACTAATCAATAAGAAAAGAACAAATAACCATATTTTTATGAGGGCAAGAGACTTGAACAGAAACTTCTTTGATTAAGACAGGTGCATGGCTTACAAACACACTAAAAGTAGTGGTGGAAAAATTGGATATCCACATGCAGAAGAATAAAACTAGACCCTCAACTCTCTCCGGGAATAAAAATCACCCTCAGATGGATTAAAAGCTAAAATGCAAATTCCTGTACTATAAAACTTCTAGAGACAAAAATAGGGGAAATGCTGGTCTACACAAGGATTTTATGGCCAAGACCTTGATAGCACCACTTATCTCTGATAGCATGGTTTTTGTTTTAAAGTCTATTTTGTCTGAAATTGATATAACCACTCCATCTTTCTAGTATTTGTTGTTTCCATTATATCCATTCTTAATACATATTTATTTTCAATTTTAATTTCTAATATGACTTCAGAAGAGACTTTAGAGCTGGATCATATTTTGCTTTTCATTAAATCTAATATGACAATATCTGCCATTTAGTTAGATTTTCTAATCCATTTACAATTTATATTATTACCTATATAGATGGTTTTACTTCTTACATTTCACATTTGTTTTTGTTGAAGTAAAAATAAAATAGCTAAATGCTACCTACAGTCTGAGATACAAAACCAATTGATCTTCTCGCCATCTCACTAGTTTTTGATGTAGCACTTATTGAAATGAAAGTTTGCATGCATACAAATATGTTCTTTAGGATACATACTGCTTTTGTCATTTTTAAACTTTCTGTGCCAAAGATGCATTGTCTAATAATATATCTGATTATTTGGTATTATCTGTCTAAAGAGATTATGTCTTTATTTTTGTTATGTCCAATTATTCTCTATATGTTTCATAATTAAGTTTCTAAGATTTATAATATACTTACCAGGATTTTTATTGGATGGGAATTGATTTTATAGATTAATTTGGAATACAGTTGATATCTTTATAACATTAGGCCTTCTCATAGACAGATACAGTGTAATCTCTGTAGTTATTCAGGTTCTCACTTGTGTTAATATATTTAAAATTTTTCTTCATAAAGGTCTTGTCCTTATTTTTTTTTATGTTGATTCCTAAATACTATATTGTTTATTTTATTGTTGGTATCTTATATGTTTTCTATATAAGAGAAAACTTTATATTTTTCATTATGGCTACTGAGAAACAGTTCAGAATTCATTAAGCTGTTTTGTTTACTAATAATCTTCCTGAACATTTTTCTTAGCTGGACTATTTGATCAGTTTCATTTTCTTCTAAGTGATCATGTCACCTGCACATATAGTCATCTAATTTCTTTTCTTTCAATTTTTATAATTATATTATATTCTTTGTAGGCATCCTTGTGTATTACTTACTTTAAATGAAATGTTTCTTCAATTGCAGTATTAAATATGTTTTCTGTAAGATTTTCATAAGTAGCATTTATCAGATTAAGGAGCTTTTCTTCTATTCCTACTTATTTGTAGACATTGTAGAAATATATAATGAACTTTATCAAATATGTTTTGAACTCTGTGCTATGATTTTGTTTTTCTACTTTAACCTATTAACTTCCTAAGATAAAATGGTAGGCATATAATTATTTATTTGATTTTGCATTCCTAAAATAAGCCAACATGAATATAAAAATGATATGTTTAAATACTCATAAAATAATATGTTAGTTAAGATTTTTACATGAATGCTCAAAAGAAAAAAAATGGATCTATTTTTTTTTGTCTCTGAATTTTATTATCTCATTTAAGTGACAGTGATATTATGTATTAATTTCACTTAAAATTCTGGAAAATTTTCTCTCTTTTTCTAATTTTGTAACAATTCATTTGTGAGTATGACTTTATCCTTTGAAGTGTGTGAAAATCCAACTGTAATCTATTTCGAGTTGGGAATTTTGGAGTATGGAGGGTTGATTATTGTTTCATGTTGCTATGGTTATTTATTTTTAAAATCCGTTCTTTTTCCCTATTTATGCCAATTTTTGGTAGTTAGTGTTCTCTTAATCCCATATTTAGCCATGTTAAATTGATTTTTGGTTTGTGGTTTATTCTTTTCCAAAATGTTTTTTTATTATTTGTAAGTTGCTTCTGCATTTGTAATTTTCTCTCTCTTTCTTCCTCCTGCTTTTTAGTAACTCCTCTCTCTCTCTGTCTGTTGCTGTTGTTTACCTGTTGTTTGTTAGTGATCTGTGTTTTCAGAGGTTTATCTTACTACATATTGTCATTCTATTGTCCTGTTTTCTGATTTGTGAATTTAGTACATTTTTCTTGATTCCTTTGCTGGCATCTTTAAATTAATGTTTGTGGTTTATTTAACTTCTTAAGGCTAATATTCAAGCTCATTAATTTTTGATTTTACTTTGGTAAACACATTTAGAGTTATTGTAAACACTTGATATTTTAAAATTTAACTACTATTTAATACAATGTACCTAGTACTCTCAAGATTTCCCCTATAACTTATTGGTTAAATTTTATATTTTCTGAACTTGAGAAAGATTTTATTTATCTAGTTGGTACTGATTTTCAAATTTATTGAATTGTGGTCAGAGAAAATAGCTTGTACATTAAACTATATGGAGATTTCCTGCATGGGTCATTTCACTATTCTATATGCTTCTGTGAGAAATATAGACTTTTAGTGAATGGTACAACAACTGCAAAACATATCTATTAGATTATACTTGTTAAACATGTTACTCAAATCCTCTATAATTTAGGAGAATGGTATATTTTGTGTTGTATGTGTATTTGAAGGACTAAAAATTCCAAAATTTGTAGCTTATATACTTTCCTTATTATTTTCTTGTTTGATTGGTATATTACATAGTTCAAGGCCATATAATTATGTAATATATGGTTGTTAGTATTATTTCTACTTGGTATCAATTTTTCCTTTTACCAGTACACTTTTTTTTTTTTCCATTGGTGCAATCACAGGGCACGATTCATATACATTCAGAAATATTTTGATCATACTGTTACAGATATCCTTCATGGCATTTCCCAGTACACTTTTTTGTTACATTTTTATTTTTACCTGAGTACTTACTATTTTGGCATAATAAAATGACCAGCTTGCATTATTTTAACATTTACTAGGTATATTTTCTCATTTCTTTGTTTTCAATCTTGCTGTGATATTTTCCTTCATCTTTTAAAATACACCTTATTAGTTTTATTTTACCAGAACTTATAAGTGTGCCTACCTTTAATGACCTAATCTATTCATATATTTATACCATGAAGCCAGAAAAAAGTAAACCTATTTCTGCTTCATATTTTATAATTATCATATGTTCTCTTTGATTGTTTTATTTCTTTTTCTAACATGGGTTAGGTAGGTTTATTTTCCTTATTACTGATTTGGAAGTTAAATATTTTAATTTTTAATAGTTACAACCTAATTTATTAAGGCCTGTCTGTGTACACATTTCTCCCAATTGTTAAAAATTATCAACACCATTATATATACTCTTCTAGGGGAAAATCAATAGTTTTATCATGCTTGACCACTAAATTATCTTTCACTTCCTCAAACTGTGTTGATTTTGCCTGAAGTTTACATGGAAGATTGTTAAAAATATTCCTGGTGCAGTTTTATTTTTCTAAGATCAAAATATACTTTATAATTGTCTATCATGAGTTTAAAGACACATTAAAAAAGCAACAGCCTTTGGATCTCTTAAATCAGAGTCTATCTGATTATAAATTTGGGAAGAAAGTATGTTGTCATAGTTTAATTTTTGCTTTCTTGAGCACTTAAAATAATGGTGCATCACACAATTTCGTCTCTAGTTCAATTAAAGATGGTAATTTCATTGCCAATTTTTGACTCTCATTCTTTTTGTTTTTTCATGGAATCATTTATAACTGTAACTCCCTTAAAGTTTTGTCAGAGAAAATAAGTACAGTAGAACCTCTGTAAGTTGACCACCCAATGAACTGTAACAAACATCAACTCATGGAAGTGGTCACCATAAGGAACTAGGCCTACTGTAATGATACATACATGTGGTTCATGTCCAGTCTGTGAAAATTAGATCAACTTAAGGAGGTGGTCAATGTAGGGAGGTGGTATGAAGGTATTCCATAATAACTGAAATTCCCCCAAAGTTTTGCCAGAGTAAGTCTCTGTCTTGTACACTTTCTGGGACCTTGTATGACATTGCAGGGAATTTATTATTTCTCTTAAATAAAAGTCTGACACTTTGTAAACCCTTTCAATTGAAATTTAATATTTTTTTAAAAAACACATAAATTGATTTCATAACATATTATTATTCCTTTGTCCCTATTTCCTTTTCTCTCTAGATAGTTTGGAATTTTTACTTTTATATTTCTCTTAGCTTATCTTTTATGTTTTTTCATTCCTTATTTCTTTATGAGGGTTTTGAGGAGACCTCCTTAATCTTATTTTTAGCTTGTTAATTTGCTCTTTGAAACTACCTATTCTATAATTCAACTCATTATTATCAGTTTAATCACCATTTTCTTTTTCAGATTGTATGAGAGTACAAATGTTTAGTTTACATTGTTTTCATTTCTAAGGAAAAGTTCAAGTTGTGATTAAGTCCTTCACCCAGGGGGTGTGCCGAACACCTTCACACTATGCTCATTAAATGTCCAATCTCATCTGATCTCAGAAGCTAAGCAGGGTCGGACCTGGTTAGTACTTAGATGGGAATTTAAGCACTTCTTGGGAGTATAGGAAAACTAAATTTGGTCTTAAAGATGAAAGGGAACTTAATAGCATATGCAACTAGAATAGACTTCATGTTGGGCTGCCTTCCGTCATGGTAGAAGAATGTTTCTAGCCTTCACATTACATCATCCAGAGGAAGCACAGAAGTATGTATATGTCTCACAAGTCTCTAAAAGATTTTGGCTGTCACTTTGATTTGACCACTTTAAGTTACATACTGATACACAAATCAATCATTGAGACAAGGGAGACAACGCGTATTCATTAGTTATCCAAGGCAACATGATCTTTGAGAATTATACATGTCTCAGTAGAAATCGTAGACCATTAGGAACTGTGGATTTTGTATCCTAGAGGGATAGCCAATTGGCGTCTATCACTTCTTTTGAAAATGTTATTTTTCAGGTCCTATATCTCTTAACTGTTCCGTATTCATAACAGCTTGTTCTTACTTTATGTTTGCAGATGTCTTTTTTTATATTTTTGAAATACTAATGATGCTTATTTTAAATCCCTCTTCTAACTGCCACATTTTATTCGCCTTTTCTGTTATAAATAGGTCTATTTTTTCCTTTCCTTCTCAATGTTTGAGCTTCATCAATACTGTATGATTGTATTGCACCAAGCACAGATTTATTTTCCTAAGACTGTTGATTGTCTAGACTTGTCCTTCCATTGGTAAAATTAGGGGCTGCGGAGCGAGTCAGATATCTGAGTGAAGTATTATAGGTGTGAATTAAACCTCCTTATTTTTTCATGGCATCTTTTTGTGCCCAGGGCACCTTATTTCTATGTCCCAAGTCCCTACTCATGTCTAATAAAACCCACCCTTAGTTTCAATTGCTTGGTCCAAGAAAAGATGTGTAGACACCCACTCTGTTCTATGCCCTTTTGTTCTTTCCTCAGCCTGACTCTAGCATTATCTTCCTGTCTCCAGGTGACACTACCCGTTTCACACCGGGCACATGACAAGGTAGGCATTCAGGTAATAGGACACTCATGTACTTATTTGTATAAGTCACTATTCTGAGTGTTTACCTGACTAGCAACAATATTCAATGCTCTCACATGTCATCAAAGGGTTCCAGGCAGCTTACTCAGGATGCTCTGTCAGAAGGTAAGGGTGTACCTCTAATCTGCTACAGGTTTTCCAGCCTTGTTGTGCTAGCCCTGTTTGGGTATGTTAGTCCCCAGCTCTGTCCTTCCAGTTGCCATTTTTTCTCTGTTCTGAGACCCAATATTCCAAGTATTCCTCTAAGTTTTGTTCAAATGTATATACATTTGAAGAACATTGAAGGCAGGCATAGTATAATTTTTCATCTTGACCCCAAATGTTAGCCTTACCTCTCTGATCTACTTGAAACTCTCCTCTCATTGGCATGATGAATAACAAGAATTTGAATCCTTGTCACTCCATGGGAGGTAATACTCTTAAAAGAGATTAATTTACCCAAAGAGAGTGAAAAATATAGTGGGGAATTTGGGGCCCCAAACCAAGCTGATGTATTATTATGGGATACATGTGACTTCTAAGTCTCACTGTATTGGAGAATACTAATAGCCCTCGGTGGTAAGAATTTATTTTCATAACATAGAATAACATCTAATGGATAGCATTGTTCTTCTTGTCCTCTATACTGGGCACTCTAAAATAAATAAATTAAATTAAAATAATTTTCCTATGAACCTTGAAGAACGTCTGACAAGGGCAGTGATATTCAAAAAACTATAATCATAAGGATGGGCTGAAACTTGCAACCAGAAAAAGATAATATGCTTGTAATATAATAGTAGAGAGTATTATACCAAATGTAAAATGTGTTACTATTTCCTATTCTCATTGTTGATTTACTTTTAAAAATTTATTCCCCTTGTTGCTGATATTTAAAGTCAGTTCCTTCAGTAAACTATTAAAATAAATGTGATATAGAAATGAATTCAATGACTTTTTGTTTCAGCAAATCATAGTCTATTTGATTTTCAAGTTTTACATTAGGTTGAAGATGCAAGTAGCATTAGTTAATCAAATAGTATGAAGATTTTCAGGACATTTTGGTGATTTGGACAATTATTTTTGAAGTTTTAGTGAGTTTTTTCCTTTTTTATTCTCATACATATATGTGTACACACACTTAGAATATTCTATCAGGCAGTATAAAAGTGAGCCATAAAAATTATTCATTTTCATCTTTTGTTTGGAATTTAATACATTCTAACCTTTTACTTAAGGACTTAATAAAAAAATCTCATTTTTTTTAGAATCTTATTTAATAGCAAGCATACTTTGTGCTTTTCAGTTTCATTAATTTGTTTATGAGAGTTTTGAGCAGGAAACACCTTTGTTCCTGTTTACCTACCCATCTTGATTGTGTTTCACTTCTTTCAACTTCCCTCCCTTTTTCAGAAAACTTTCCACATCATCATAGTGTCCTTGTTTCTGTTCCAATAGTTTCATGTGTCTATTCTAAAGCTCTCTCACTGATGTCATATATTCCTGTACCTTTCAGTGAGGAATCTATGGCCTGAGTAATCAAGCTTGGTGGAAAAGGTCTGATAAGAATGAGGCAGACAAGGAGAGTTTGGTTTAAGCCAACATCAGAAAGCCAAATCTCTGTTCATTGAAATGGAGATGACTGAGACATAAGGTCTTGAGAGAAACTGGAGAAATAGAAAAGAAAAGAAAAATATTAGCATGAGTAGGGAAATATAGGTAATTCAGATTCATTTAGAAATTGTAATTTGACATCAGACATTTTATTGTATAACATTTGTTAGTTGTTCACTAAAACTTCAAATTTCACACGTAACTGTATGTTCAGAGTTTGCTTTCTTGGTGACCGTAGACTTCATGAGGGTTGAGATTGTGTCCATTTATTCTGGACTTCGTATTAACACTTAAAACAGTGCCTGCATAGAGCTGGGTCCTTAGAAAAATAGTGTTTAGTTAAAAGTAAAACAAAATTATTTTATTTCAAAGATTGTAAGCTTATTATCAGAAGAAACTAATATGCTTCATTTGGTGGGCACTTAGTGCAATGAATTCACCATGATGAGAAGTTCATCTCACCATAGATGCCAAATGTTTGCTTTATGCATAGAACCAAATGCAAAGACCAAATTCATACTAAATCCAAAGGTACTTGGTAAATGTGAGTTACTATGCTCACTGATTAAATACCATCTATATTCATGTTGTCAACTTTCATTCAAATAAACAGAATTCCATTTATGCTTGCTGTGCCTTTATGTATTTACATTTGTTACTTGGGTCAATTTTATAAAAATCTTCAAGATTATTGTTGGGTACAAATACTTACCATCCAATAGAACCACATACAATATACTAATGACTAAAACTAATGACCTAAAAATTGCTTTTTCTTATTATTTACAGAAACCAAAGCTTTTAGTTGTGAGGATACTGGAATTCAAACCTCTTCTAGGGTATGATATCTCTCCTATCTCTGTCACAATCTTAATTTTGAGATATGAAGTATAAAATTATAGTTTTGCCTGATATGTGAAGAAGAAAAGCAAGGTAAAGTTACTGGGAACTCTGAAACATATGTAGTAATTATGAAAGATCTTTTGCACCATCATTATATATACACATATAAAAATCTGAAACTGAGCCCACACTTCTACCGCTTACAAAGATTAACTCATACTGCATATAAGATTTAAATCTAAAATGCAAAACCATAAAAACACTACAAGAAAGTATAGGAAATATTCTTAATTTTATGAACCCAAGGAAAGAATTTATGAAGAAAACCCCACGGGAAATTACAGCAACATCAAAAATAAATTAATGGGACGTGATCAAACTTAAAAGCTTCTGTACAGCTAAGGCCACAATTAGCATAGCAAATACACAATTTTCAGAATGAGAGAAGATATTTGCATGTTACAAATGTTGAAGAACATTCTCCTTGGTAAAGTATCTCAAGAATGGAAAAACAGCATCCCATGTACTTAATACTAGTCTGAAACTAGTAGATGAACAACTAAATGCCCACAAGGGAGGAAAAACACAATTAAATTCAACAAAGGGGCTTAACGAAAGGGGGAAAGAAGCTCAGTAAGCTCCCACCAAACAGGTACAATGTAAGGGTATATGGTACACCTCCTGGGTGAAGGACTGAAATCCAACTCAGACTTTTTCTAACAAAAACAAATAATGCAACCTAAATATATGTACCCTTATACTAATAAAAATAAAACATAAAATAAAAAATAAAGGTTCTGATAGCTTAGGACACAATCAACAAAGCAAAGAGACAACCTAACAGAATGGAAGAAGCTATTTGCATGTTATGAATCTGACAAAGGGCTAATAACTAGAATCTACAAAGAACTCAAGCAGATCAATATGAAAAGACCAAAAGCCCCAGTAACAAGTAGGCAAGATTCATGAACAGAATCTTTTCTCCTGAAGACAGATGAATGACCAACATGCACAAGAAAGAATGCTTGTTGTCCCCAATCATCAGAGAATGCAAATGAAAAATTTGAGAAGTCACCTAACCCCAGGGAGAATGGTTACCATTACAGGTCCCAAAGCAAGAGATGCTGCCATGGGTGGTAAGAGAAGTAAATACTCATGTACTTTTGGTTGGACTGCAAACTAGTACAGCACCCAGGGAAAGATTCCTCAAAGACCTAAAAATAGACCTACCATTTGATTCTGCAATGTCATTACTAGCTATCTACCCAGAAGAAGAAAAAGACATTTTACCATAAGGGAATTTGAACTTGAATTATCATAGCAGCACAGTTCACAATTATAAAGATCTGGGGACAACCCAGGTGCCCCTCAACACATGAATGGATTTTAAATTGTGGTATATGTATACCATGGAATACTATTCAGCCATAAAAAGATGGATATTTTTGCATTTTTTGTAACAACCTGGATGGATTTGGAGAAACTTCTCCTAAGCAAAGTATTATGAGAATGGAAAAACAAGCATCATATGTCCTCAGTACTCAGTTAGAATGAGTAGATTAACAACTACATGGTCACATGAGAGAAAAACCCAATTAAATTCAAGTAGTGGGGAAGGGGTTATGGATTGGGTAAATTCTCATTCAATTAGGTACATAGCATGAGTAATACTACACTTCATGGGTGAAGGGCACAACTCCAACTTAGACTTTAACCCTAATAGCAAGCTATGCAACCTAATTATAAGTATCCCCATATTAATCAGAAATAATAATTTAAAAAACCAATTAGTCTAAATGATAAAATTATTATAACTTTTGTTTGCAGTTAACTTTTTTTCGTTTGTTTTCTAAATGACTTAAGAGGTTAATGCATAGAAACCTAAGTATTAGTCTGTTTTTGGACATATAAAAATATAGACAGTATATTTTTTGTGAGACAGGTAAGGTGGGAAAAGAGCTATATAGGAGCAAAGTTTTGCATGTTACTAAATTTAAACTGGTATAAGTTCAAATTATTATAATTTTAGAATGTTAAATGTAATCTCTGTAGTAAAAACAAAGAATATAAGTACAGAATATACATAAAACAAATAAGAGATGGACTGAAATGTATCACTATAAAAACAAACTATAATATATAAAAGGAGACAATAATACTGAAAATGAGGGACGAAGAAGCTGTAAGTCATGTTAAAAAAAAACAGTGAAATGACAGAAGTAAATTTTTCCTTACCAGTAAAATTTAAATGTAAATGTATTCAATTAACAACAAAAAACAGAGAATGGCAGAATAGATAAGGAAATTTTATGATACATAAAGGATAAATAATGATACAAATATATGCTTTCTCTATCGGACTCTTGAACAGAATCTTTTCCCATGAAGACAGATGAACGGCCAACATACACATGAAAGAATGCTCATTGTCCTCAATCATCAGAGAATGTAAATCAAAACAACTTTTAGATGTCACCTAACCTCAGTGAAAATGGCCTTCACTACACAGTCTCAAAGGAAGAGATGCTTCCTTGCGTGCCAAGAGAAGTAAATAAATACTCATGTACTTTTGGTAGGACTGCAGACTAGTACAGCCCCCTAGAGAAAGATTTCTCAAAGACCTAAAAGTAGACCTACCATTTTGTCCTGCAATCGCATTACTAGTTGTCTATCTAGAAGAAAGACCCATTAGGGCCACAGACACAATAAGTTGAAAGTTAAATGATGGAAAAAGATAATTCGTGCAAATAGAATGGAAAGAATATTTTAAAAGAGAGGAGGGGTGACTATACTGACACAAAATAGACTTTAAAACAGAAAAGATTGTAAGACACAAAAAGGCTATGTATTAATGAAAGGCCCAAGGCTGCAAAGCACCACACTTTGGGGGTACCATTTTCTACTCTCCAAGAGTTGTGTTTAATCATTATCTTTTCCTGTGAAAACAATGCCATTTTCTCCATTCTCTCTTTTCTTCCATATTGTGGTTACACTCTTCTAAGATGAGTTCTCCACTGATGTAAGCATAACCAGTGGTTCCTTAGGAACTTCTTTCTTAATAACAAGTAAACACTCTTCTTATTCTTCAAATAAAATCTTTGTTAAAAAATGTTTGGGGATGTAGACTTTGTAAGGGAGAAAACAATCTTTTCAATACCTGAAGGTGGAGCAGAGTCTTATTTCTCTACACATCAGCTTCCCAACAGCTAACTTGTTGGCAGCCCTAACTGTTTAGTGATTTACATTCAGTAGTGTGATCAAAAGCAATGACGCAAATCCAATAGAGGTCAGAAATGATCACAAGTTATGATTCTTTGGCAGCTGTTCAATGTTCAATATTAAGCCTCTTTAGCAAACCTTTCTCTTACTTTCATGGCCAGATGCCACAGAGCATTAAAAAAAAAAAGTAATGAAACAAAAATATTCCCCCTTCCCCACACCTGCTGCCCTAAGTGGAAGTCACAAAGAAAAGTATTTAAATGAGCTGAGAGACCTCATGGAGCTCCCCTGGGTCAGAGGTGCTGTGCATTTGCACACCTATGGGAACTTGCTTTGCTAATGTATCTGTTCCATAAATTACTCTGGAGGAAATCACTTCATTATTCATGACTTAAACGTTCCTGTTGCAAAATGGTGATCTATGTCATGTACGGTTGCATTACCAATTCAATTATTCTTTTGTCATGCAAATTCCCTGAGCTGTGACAAGGGGTGGGGTGGGCTCTTCAGCTGACAGTCGGTAATGCTGTCCCTGAAGCAGCTGTCTCCTGAATGCATGGAGCAGGAGAATTTATGAAATGCTTCTCAGGGAAGATGTCTGCCAATGACGGTAAATTGATGATCACTATCTCAACATTTAGCAGCCTTTCATCAGTGTCTATCTTTAACTTACCTTCCTTAACTGATAGCATTTCATCCTTTTGAAACAAATTTGGAGTTATGGGAAAGAACAAAACTTGCCTCACAGAATCTACCACAATAATATTCATTTCCTTTTTATTTTCCAATATCTTAGTCTTCTTAAAACTCTTTGCACAAAGAGATGCTTTGATGTTTTTGAAGATAGTGCTTCTTTTCATTTTTAGAATCTAAGGAATGGTTTCTTAAGATTGGGGGGTAGTAAAACAAATGTGTGAAAAGAGTCAACTTTAGTCACTTACATGGTGTTTTAGCTTTATGATGTCAAGCATTTATTTTGTATAATGGTATAGCAAATTGTCTGCTTTCCCTTCTGCATTGGTTAAAATGGTCATACAGGTTGCTGCAATAGGACACAATCCCTGGAATATATTTTGATTTAAGATACTGCTTTACGTACCTGTGAAGAATTACCAACACTAATGAATACTTTCAAATTAACAGAGAAGCAGAATGCTAGAGTCAGAGCCTCATGCCCAGGCTGTTGAGGTAAGGGCTGTGATTTATGTTCTTTTGTTCTCTTGTGTTTACTTTTCCTTTCTCTCTTCTTTCTTCTTTCCCTCCCTTGCTCCCTTCCTTCCTTCCTTCTTCCTCTTCCTTCCTTCATTCCTGTCTCACTTTTGCTAGATCAGGCATCTTTGGTAGAAGCAGGTTGAGGAGGAGTAAGTCGACTCAATTCTATAATGGACTTATTTTCAGCCTGAAGTTGGGAGGAAAATTTTAATATTTAGTCATTATTGTGTCTATGTGAGGTTACATTTAATCCTCAAAATTATACCACGAGTAATTATTTCTATTTTCCTGTTGATTTTCAGGGAAATCAATGACTTGCTCAAGAACAAGTTTGATCTGTTTTGGCAGCTCTTCTATACATAAGAGCTGTCTGAGAAAATATCCAGCCATGTATGTCTCTCTAGTTTTCATATTACATGGGTGGATACTTTTTGGAGAGCCCTCATATAACCATAAAACTCGTAGTACTATCACTATCACTATCACTTCACATATGTAAGGCAAGGTCTCTCTAATTTAATACTCTTAATATTAAATTAAATGCTAACTAGTTCATGATTAGTGAAGTGGTGGATCCAGCTTCTGTGAAATTTGAAGCTTGTTTAAATTTAGGACCTAATTTTAAGCAAAAATTGAAAAATTATAAACTTGACATTAGATTCAGGACCTTGAAAAAGCTCATCAAGTGAGGTGCAATGATTAAACTTGTTACCTACATGGAAATTCCACCTCTGAATTTCATGTAATTGAGAGGTTCTTGAAGTAAACCACAGCAGTTTCAGGTGGTTCTGCCCTGCAACTGCTGTGGTTTAGTCAGGTGAGCAGTCCCTTCATGTCCAATGAATGTGGCTTCTCACAGGAGAGACAGTGTTGCATGTGATGGGTCATTAAAGGAGCAGAAGGAAGGTTCCTGCCTTTGGAAGGAGCCAGTAGTCCTTGCAGAAGGGATCAATGCTCCCAATGGAAGAATTTGATATTTTTTTGGAAACAGTTAATAATCTGGTTACAGATGGGTGCAGAGGAGGTCAAACTCTCCCTTTTTGCTGATGATATGATCTTATACTTAGAGAACCCCAAAGATTCAACTACTAGACTCCTGGAAGTCATCAAAATACAGCAATGTCTCAGGATATAAAATGAATGTCCATAAGTCAGTTGCCTTTGTATATGCCAACAACAGTCAAGATGAGAGGTTAATCACAGACACAACTCCCTTCTCCAAAGCCTCAAAGAAAATGAAATACTTAGGAATATACCTAACAAAAGAGGTAAAAGACGTCTATAAAGAAAATTAGGAAACCTTCATAATTATGAAATTATGAAAAGATGTCTATAAAGAAAATTATGAAACCTCCTTAAGAAAGGAGATAGTACAGGACTTGAATAAATGGAAGAACATACCCTGCTCATGGCTGGGAAAAATTAACATTGTTAAAATGTCTATAATTCCCAGAGCAATTTACTGATTCAATGCCATCCCTATTAAAATACCAACATCCTACTTTCAAGACCTGGAAAAAATGATTCTGCGCTTCGTATGGAACCAGAAAAAAACAGCATGGTACTGGCACAAAAATAGGGACATAGATACTTGGAATTGTATAGAAAACCTGGAAATGAAACCAACAATTTATAGCTGTCTAAGCTTCGATAAACCAAACAAGAGTGTTCCCTGGGAGAAAGACTCTCTATTCAATAAATGGTGCTGGGAGAATTGGATATCTGTATGTAAAAAACTGAAACTAGATGTACACCTTTCTCCTCTTACAAAGATTGATTCGAGATGGATAAAGGATTTAAATTTAATGCATAAGACAATGAAAATCCTCAAAGAAAGAATTGGAAAAACATTGGAAGATATTGGCCTGGGGAAAGACTTTATGAGGAAGATTGCCATGGCAATAGCAACAACTGCAACAATAAACAAATGGGACTTAATTAAATGAAAAGTTTCTGTACAGTCAAGGAGACAACAACCAAAGCAAATAGACAACCTATCCAATGGGAAAGGATATTTGCACATTTTGAATCTGACAAAAGTTTAATATCCAGGATCTATACAGAACTTCAATTAATCTACAAGAAAGAAACCAACAATTCTATGGGGGAAAGAGATGAATGGATTTTTCTCTAAAAGATGACAGACAAATGGCCAGTAAACACTTGAAAAAATGCTCATCATCCTTAATTATTAGAGAAATGCAAATTAAAACCACCCTGAGATGCCATCTAACTCCTGTGAGAATGGCCTATATCATAAAATCTCAAGATTGCAGATGCTGGCACGGATGTGGGGAGAAAGGAACTCTTTTACACTGCTGGTGGGACTGCAAACTAATAAAACCTTTTTGGAAGGAAATATGGAGAAAGCTCAAAGAATTCAACCTAGACCTCCCGTTTGATCCTGAAATCCCATTGCTGGGCATCTATCCAGAAGAAAAAAAAAACTTTTATTATAAAGACATTTGTATGAGGCTGTTTATCGCTGCCCAATTTACAATTGCTAAAGTGTGGAAACAGCCTAAAGGTCCTTCAACCCAGGAGTGGATTGGTAAGCTAAGGTATATGTATACAATGGAATATTACTCAGACATCAAAAATAATGGAGACTTTGCAGCATTTGTAGTAACTTGGATGGAGGTGGAACATATTATTCTTAGTGAAACATCACAGGAATGGAGAAGCATGAATCCTATGTATTCCACTTTGATTTGAGGGCAATTAATGACAATGAATGACACAGTGGGGCATGGGGGAAGGAGAGAGCAGACAGAGAAGGAGGGAGGGGGCATGGGAAAGAAAACAAACAAACAAACAAAAAAAACCAAAAAAGAAAAGAAAATAGTGTCTAACTTTCATATAAATTGGATTCAATTTTGACTATAGTATATTACTTAAATATTAATTTTGTAATTCAACTTGTCAATATGTTGTTTAGGAGATTGCATCCTCATCTATAAGTGAAACATGTTTGTAATTTCTCTTTATTTTATAACAACATATTTTCTCCAATTTCAATATCAGGTGTATCCAGATCAAGTATAATGATATTGAAATATTTCTTTTTTAATTGTTTATAAGATTTCTGGAACTGCTTGTTTTGTAAAATCATTGTGGTCTATGAGTTTATGACAGTTTGAACTTTGTTATTTAATTCAATTCATTGCTTAATTACTGTTTTCCTATGAATGATTATACTGTGGTTAATACTTTAGCATAGCAGTATTCACAGATAGTTTTTTGTTTGTTGGGAGGTTGGGCTTTGGGGGCGGCAGAGTTAATACTTTGCATGAAATATCTTATCTTATAACAGTGAAATTGCTTTCTTTTTTGTCTTATGATTTTTTTTGAGGTTAAATTTAAGTTTTTGTGTGAGTAGTACTATTATACCTATCTTGAGTGTCTTGCTTGTACTGTATCGCATCATACCTTTGTTTAATTCTTAATAAACTGTTCACTTTTTAAAAAAAATAATGATCTGGTTACAAACTTATCTAGCACATTGTGATCATGCTTCAAAGCAGCTCCACATCCCAGAGTTCGATGTCCTTCAAAGGAAAACAAACAATGGCAACAAAACCTCATTTCAAATTATTCACAAACTTCTTCTTGGGGTTAATGTAAGCCAGTAGAAAAGAAACTTTCAAACTTTGTGATGAATACATCCAGAGAAAGAACATATTTTATATCATGATATGGCTATGTGTGTGTACATATACGCACATACATACATATATAATATAACCATATGTACAGACCCATGCACATGTCCATACATACTAAAGTAATCAAGGCACTAAAGTCTTCTAACTTATAATTTGTTTTAGTCTATTCCACTTTGCTAAAAATTCTAGGTTTTAAAAATTTCTAGTTTAGAATATACAAATTTTTAGGAGGGCTTTTAAAAAACAATAATTTTTTCCCTTCCGTGGATTGTTTATTGCAGCAGAATTTCACATGATTTCTGCATGATCTGTTTACTATCCAGACCAGTGAGCTGGCCAAACAGGCAGTGGGAGGCGACTTGAGGTGCTCTCTGAGCTGATGGCCTTTCTCTCTTCCACCTCCCAACTTCAAATACCCCTGCCTCCTGTGCCTCAGTCCTTTGTTGTTTTCCCAGGATGGCATATTCTAAGCCTTGTCTCTATAGAACGAAAGTCTTAGTTTTTTTCTTTAACTAAGACTTCATGAAGAAGGAGGAGAAATTTGGAACAGAAGACAGCCCTACAGCATGTGAAATACATTTTCTATAGCACATGGAGTATCACCACTTACTCTGCTACACAGAGTGTACACCTGGGAAAGACCCGATTCTTCATGCTTGTGTTATTTGGAAGCGAAAGGAGGGAGGGATTGGTACTACCTTTTGGTGCACACCTCTTCTAAGTCAACTAGTAGAAGCTACCAAATATATATGACTCCCACAGACTGGGTACTATACCAGATACATTACTTACAAATACACAACAAATCTCAAAGGTGGAAGTCATTATCCCCATTTGATTAAAGCATATCTGACTCTTAGAAATGTTAAGTATAAATTCCACGGTCCCTGTCTGAGTAAGACATGAGAGTTGAACCCAGGTCTACCCTGTAGTCCTACCTTAGAGATGAAATTTTCATCTCTTCTCATAGAAGTAGAGAGTAGAATAGTGATCACCAGAAGGTGGGAAGGGTAGAAGGCTTACTTTGTCCTTCTCCGACTATGGGCAGGAAATAAAAATCTGTCTCATGCATGAACTAATACAATGTTTCCAAATTAAGTGAATAACTGTAGATCAAATGCTTGTTAAATGGAGCCCCAAACAATTAAATACATCTATTTTGTTTATTTCTTCCTTCAGCTATATACGTTGAATTTGAGGAAATTGGCTAAAGGTCCATAACTATATTATCTCTTGTAAACCTTTTAACTTTTATTGTTATTTCTCTCTTTCTTTCTTTTTTTTTTTTTTTTTTTTTGGCAGTTTTTGTCTGGGGCTGGGTTTGAATCTGCCACCCATCTCCGGTATATGGGGCTGGCACCCTACTCCTTTGAGTCACAGGTGCCATCCTATTTTTATTTCTTTATTCTTCTATTGGTTAGCTTGTAATTCATTCTTCATAGCCAACAGCTACATAGATAATTCTTTATTCCTCTATTGGTTAGCTTGTAATTCACTCTTCATAGCCAATAGCTACAATTTTGTTTGTTAGGTTTGTTAAAAACAGAGTGACTATACGTAATATTTAGGTCTTTTAAAGGCTCTGAGTTCGAAACCTGACATAAAGAAAAGGAAGGCATTATTTAAAGATATAAGTACCTTACCCTAGCTCTTTGGATTTTATTGGAGGAGTTGTGTTTGATTTCTTCATTCCTCGTATCGCCATGTGACACACCATGATAGTACAAAGGCAGCTAGCAGGGGTGGGTTGTCATTCAGTAAATGGATTGGCAAGATGTCCCATGCGGCTGTGTCCAACAACTACCCATTTTGTTGGGAAGTAATAGTCACTTCCATGTTGACTTCCTCGTGCATGGAATGCTATTCAAAATGATAACAAAAGAATATTTTAGAAATGGCCAAATATGGATAAAATGAGATTGTCTCAAGGTGTTATTTAAAACTTGAGAGAGAGTTGAAATAAAAGTTCCATTCTTTTTCATTTTGAAAAGAAACATATCTCTTTATATGCAGGAGTTATTTAAATGAGCAGGTTAATTGGATTTTGAAAAATAGCATTTTCTCCAGTGAAAAATAATTCATTTAACTTAATTTTAAGCACCTGGAACATTTGTAATAATAACATGAATGTTTGGCCTAGAAGATAAAAGAGGAATAAAAAGAAGATAAAGAGACGAAGCTGATGTAGGACGGAAAATAAACAAAGAAAAGAAACTTGAAGATTAAATTGTTATTGGGATATTTGAATTAGTGCAGTGATAAAGCTATTGAAAGAAGACAAAAGATGGATAAATTGTTATATTTTAACTTCCCAAGTTATAAAGGTCAAAAGGTCTTAATAAGTGCACAAAAGTTATAGAGCAAAATATGTGCAGAGTTTTGTTTTATAAGTTAATTGAACAATGGTTTACTGAAAGTTTGTAAGCTACCAAGTGCTTAGCTAGGCATTGACAATATATTTATTATTATTTTTTGTAGTGGCAGAGTCTCACTCTTTCACCCTCAGTAGAGTGCCATGGCATCACACAGCTCACAGCAACCTCCAACTCCTGGTTTAGGTGATTCTCTTGCCTCAGCCTCCTGAGTAGCTGGGACTACAGGCACCCGCCACAACGCCCAGCTTTTTTTTTGTTTTGCAGTTCGGTGGGGCTGGGTTTGAACCCGCCACCCTCATTATATGGGGCCGTCACCCTACTAGCTGAGCTACAGGTGCTGAATCCCTGGTCTTGGATCTCACGAATAGGCTACTAATATGCAGTATGTTAAACACAAAGATTTAAAAACTTTTTGTAAAATTAAATAAGTTATAAATTTTATCAACTTCACAATTGAACCCTTCTGATAAACTGGTCAGAGATACTTCTCAATAGATTTCTTAAGCTCCTGCGTGGTCCAGCATTTCCGAATAAAAAGCATGTTTGAATAGTAAATAGCCTTGGAAACTCGCAGCCCTTACAAGGAATTGGCTGCAGCCTCTCTAGGACTATGAGAACTCTGAAAAAGTACATTTCTGTTGCTTAAGCCACCCGGTTTTCTAGTACTATGTTATGGCAGTCCTATCAAACAAATCCATACATCAATATCTATTTTATATAATGGTTTTGAGCATTATATATTTTATGTTTCCAAATGGGGCAAATGTGGTTCACTCACTAGACAATTAAGCCCTTCAACCCATCAGCAAACGGAGGACCTAGCTCATTCCATCTGCCTTTGTTCTCAATTCTCAATCACCAGAAGTCTTACCCTGTCAAAGGCGTAGACGATGGCACCCCCAGACAGCACTGCAGAAGAGATGTTCAGGCCAGGTTTATTGAAAGGGAAGGGTGACCCCTGTACAGTGCAAAGGTGGGATCTGTGCCCAGGGGCAGTAAAAGACCCCTTTTATATGGGCCGTAGGGTGTGGGAAAATTTCATAGCTTGCTTGGAATGTTAGGGTCTTTGGCAGGACCTTCTCAGAGGGTGGGTTGGTTAGATCCTTTGTATGTCTTAGGAGGAGAGAAAGAGAAGGAAGATGGGACAAGTTTGTGTGTGGCTGTGTTAGGTCCCCTGCGACATCCTGTTGGCATGCTGGCTCTCTTGTTACCTAGCTGAATATGTAGCAGGTGTCTGGTTGAAAGAAGTCTCTGGAACACTGTCCTTCATGTAGTACGGGTCCTGCAGTTCTGGATCACTGTACTGTGCACTCCATACGTGTCTGCTTGGTCTGTCACTTTCTCCCTCTCTCCTTTTTTTCCCAGTAGGGAGCTCACAATTCACCGTTGCTGGCAAGAGAGTTGATTGTGCCAAATTTGGGGCGAAGTATGAAAAAAGCCCTGGACTAGGAGTTTGGAGTGATCTTGAACTCAACGTTAGCTACTTAATTGCTACATGGGTAATTCGCATAACTTTCTCCCAGCCTCATTGCACCTGCACGAAACTGATCTGACAAGGACCATTCTATTAATTTCTAACCATTGTGCAGAGACTCAAAAGAGACAATGCATGTGAAAAAATTTATGCTATGCATATAGGATATTTTAAATAAATTTATTCATCATTTTCAATAGGTTTAACTTGAAACAGAATGTTAAATTCCTAATCTTTTAGACTCACCACATTCGACATTGTCAACTTCTCCCTTCTTTTGCAAACTCTCCCTTCTCTGGGTTTCTGTGGCACAGTACGTCTCTGGTTCCATCTGTCCCTTGGATAGTTCCTCTTGGTTGCATTCTCAGGCTTATCCTTCTCTACGTGGGCATTAATATTAAACGTTTAAGGTTTGCAAACTTGGCCTTAGGCTATTGTTCATGCACATTTTCTCTAGGTTAGCTCCATCCATACCCACAAATCATTGCCTTTGCCCTTGTATGAATATCTCTATGAATATTACAAATGAATATCTCTCCTCCAGATCTCTTCTTTGAACTGTAGACACATATATCCAACTGCCCACTTCAAATCTCTCTTATATTATTTAAAGCACCTAAACCTCAAAACATCCAAAAAGTAAAGTATGATGTTCTTAACTAAACCTGGTATTCTTTCAGTGCCTATTAAGGCCGCCAAGTCCTTCCCATTGCTAACCCAGAAATATAAGTATCCTATTCTTCATTCCTTGTATCCATTCTATCTGAGTCTGGTAGATTTAAAATTCTATATCACTTAAGATGTTTTAGCCACATGTAACAGAAACATATGTCTATTTAAACTTACTTAAAATTAAATTCTTTTAATGTCAACTAATAATAAATCTTAGTATAAGAGATATCCAGGGTTGGTCAAGTCAGAATCCATATTCTACACTACCTTTCTGTCTCTTATCATTATTAACAAGTCTGCCTTGTTTGCAGACTATTTCTATTAAAGTTGCAAGATTACTGCAGCACATCTCAGTTGCACACATAATTTAAACAATGCCCAGTGGATTCAAAGGCCAACTCTTCTTAAGCATCTCTTTTTAGAAGTGCAGAAACATTTTCCCAGCAGCTTCCCAGTGGCCTCTCCCTTACCTATCATTTGCCTAAATTATATTACATGCCAAAGCCTAAATCAATTACTGGCAAAGGAATTGGAACAAGCTCACCCTGAGGCACCAAGGAGGGTAGATGTTTGAACAAAAGCCAATCTTTATTGGCAGAGAAGATACTGAAAATAAATGTTGGAAAAGGACAATAGTATTTGCATCATTTCCTAAATATCCCTCAATATTGCTCCTTCCTTTATCTCGATTCCAAACAATTGAGATAGACATTGCTGTTGCCTACCAAGAGGTGGCGTGCCTTTGAAATGTGTCCTTTCCAACCAGAAGCAGTGGTTTTGATAATCACACTTTCAAGATGCTATAGGCTTCACTCTGCACAAAATACATGTAGCATTAAGAAAGGATAGTAGACAGATGATACTGCAGTATTAGGGATAATAACCGCCAGGTCCACCTTCTGATTGCTCAGCCTGGATGTACACTTGGCCTGAGAGATAATGCTAAGAGGGTACGAACCCCTTCACCTCTGAGAAGCCATCAACTACGACATCTGGAACATTTTATTCCTTGCAAGGCACACAGCAATGTTGGGCATAAGTGACTACCATCCGTGACCCAGTGCAGCTGTGTCTCATCAAGTGTGGGCTACTCAGTGAACTCAGTGCACCACCTTAGGAACAACTAAGTGGCTTACTACTTAGCAAGCTCAGCAAGGTCAAGGTCAGGTCAGAATTGCAAGGAAGAGTCAACCATCCATCACATTTTCAATCGTCCATGGGGTAGAACAAGGTTTCTTAAGCTCGGCGCTACTGATGTTTGGCCCAGATAATCCTGCTGTGAGGAGCTGTTGAGGGCCTCGTAGGGTGCTTGGCAGTATCCTTGGGCTCTACTCACTAGATTCCAGTAGAAACCACTCAGTTTTAACAAACACAAATGTTTCCAGACTTTGAAGTGTCCCATTGGGCAAAATCCCACCCAGCAGAGAATCGCTGGTTTAGAACAAAGGTGAGGAGCAGCCGAGAGCTTGTTTCTTCAGCAGGGTGGCAATCCCCACCCCTTTGAAGTAAAGCCTGGTACTGGTGACCTGGTGTTTTCCAATGAAAAGTGAGGAAACATACAGTCATTTCCTTGAGGAAGCACTTAAAATCGGTGTATGGTTTTCCATTCTCTCTCTTCTGCCTAGGATTTGTGTAAGAATTTGCAGATAGAGTGGTCATGAGGCCAGAAACCCCTGAAATACTCTGCTTAGAAGACAGCCCTGCTGGGTGGTCTGAGCCCACAGCAGACACTGAATAAATGACAGGTACAACTTGTTTTATGTCATTGAAATTTGGGGGTTGTTTGCTACTTCAGCATAAACATAACCTAACTGGTACAACACCCTGCTCCAAAGTGCCATCATCTTTGAATCAGACACTACAAGAGCTTCCAAATCAGTCTTCATACTCATCCTTGGTCTCTTCCAATGCAGTAATCTTACTGCCAGATATATTTTTAGAAAAATGCAAATCTTATGATGCTACCCCTCAGGTTTTACCTCTTACCGATCTCAGGTACTTTCCATTATGTTTAGGATGAAGTCCAAATATAAATATAAGGCCCTGCATAATCTGCTCTCCTGCCTTCTGTCCAGATACCCTTTATGCAATAGTCTCTCTGGATCTCCTTACTCCAGACATATTGATGTTCAGTTTCTAGGAGGCTTCAGAACCTCGCCTGTTATCTGGGCTTTTCCAGTGCTGTACCTCTCCCCCGTCTGCCTCATTCTTCAACGTTTGAGTTGGTTGTCATTTCTCCAGAGATGGACTCCTGGACCTTCTCAACTGAGCCGAATCTTTTAAAGATCTACAGATCTTTAAAATTTAAAGATCTTTCTCACAAAACTGTGTATCTCACTGCATAGCAAATTTTCTGTTGTTTTTATCTTAGTTCATAAGAGTACACGGCTAATGTCTGTGTTGTCCAGTAGACCAGATGTCCTTTGAGGTCAGGGTCAATTCTCACTCATTATTATTTCCCTTTGCACATCGCCAAGGCATAACACACAGTAGATTCCCATCTATGTTGGGCGATTAAAGTCTTTTAAATAACTGACAGTCCCTCTGGTAGGAAATAAATGTTCAAGCTTAGATGTTTCACTTAACCTTCCATATAGTTTCTGATTATGCAAATAAGATTGTTTTTAAAGCTATAAATCTGTCATGTTGCTTGAATGCCTAAATAGATTTGTGGCCTATAGACATTTAATGGAGCACACATCTGAAATAATCAACTGCAGCCATGAACTTCATTTATTTACAAGAAAAAAAGAAAGATGGCCTTATTTTTATTCAACACCCTATTATAATTGAAGCAAAGAACGTAGCGGTTCTGGTCTAGTTGAATTATTGATAAAAATTATGTATAGCTAGAGAGCAGAGGTTAGAAATATATGACCATGTCCTTTGTCTTTGCTCATTTATTTGGCTTAAGAACAATACCTCATATCAGTATAATTTCCTTAAATTATAAAGTCACTTTCATTCCATTTGATTCTCCTAATACCGCTGGTGGAGTTAGGATAAGATATGTATGTTCATTGTGCAAACAAAATAACTATGGCACAGAGAAGGTAAGTGATTTAAACAGTTCAAAAATCTAAGTAACTAGTAGAGCCAAGATGTAACCCCAGCTTCCTTGACCCCCATCTTGGGTTCTAGGATTACTTGGTTATGGGATTACAAATACTTGCAGATATTTGTGATAGGAGAAATTTGTGATTAGCAGAATAAAGATAGAAGAAAGAAGCTGGAAATGAAGTCAGAAAAACCCTGATCTTTACATTAATTTCCATTCACTAAAACAAAGCCATAGAAACAATGCATTTAGTAAAATGAAATTGTCATATTCCAGTACAAGTAATGTTAACCCCCAAATTAATTTCCATTTAGTATGCATTCATTATGTATTAGCTCAGCTAATAGTATTATTAGTATTATAATTATTTGTCAAAACTTAATTCCAAGAAACATTTCATGATTACCTCTGCTGCTGTTCCAATCTTTTTCTTAAATAATAATTTTGCATAGAACATTTGCGAGCAGGATGAGAAAAAATAATAACAAAAAAAGATTTTAGTAGTTCTCTTCATCTAAGCAAATTGGCCAAGTCCTGTTGCTTCTGAGAAAAGATGGCGGGGTTGTCCTCTCTTAAGGGAGAAGCAGTTGGGTGAGATAGTAAACACAATTTGAGGATAGTTTGTGATATACACAAATACTGTGAATCACAAAGTGAGAAAAAATTAACCAGGAGTGAATTAACATGGTAGAATTTCGGTATGGGCCCCTTTATCCTGGGGACTGGCTGACCATACTGTTTTAATTTTCCCAGGAAGAACATGGCCTACTAGAATAGAGTGGAAGTTTTGAGTCACAACAAATTTGGTGCCTGGTACTGCATTTATGACTGTTCAGGCAAATCCACTGAGGTGTCAGACTTGGGAAGCTCCTCTGTAAAGGGGATGACATGGGGCCAAGTATAGAATGCATGCAAGGAGCTGAGCATGGTGCCTGCGTGAGCACGGTGCCTGGTGCGTGCTAACGCTTGTTCACATGCGGCTGAACTGAGCAGCATTGGACTACAACATCCTCCAGCTTCTGTTAACATCAGTCCCAATCAAAGCCTGTGCTGAAGGAAGGCACAGGCTACCTTCCCACCCTCAGCATGGAGAACCGCTGTGTCACGCAGGTACCGGGTGGAGCCCCTGAGAACAGGCATTTGGATGGAAGTAAAATGCAGAGAAGACTGTGCAAAACAGTTGTCTAGATTTCCCGTTTGTGGTTGTTACGGGCTTGCCTGCCCAGAGATTTATTTTCCCCCTTTGTCCAACCATTTACATTTTATAACCCACTCCTTTCTGTCCAGGCAACTCTTTCTCAGCATGGTCTCAGCAGACTTGCACGTGTGTGAGCTACATGAAAGCCAGCCAAATGTGCTCCTGTGCTCTGAGCAGAGGTAGGATGATGGCAGACAGTGTTTCTTTCAAACAATACCTAACAGTCTTGGGATACTTTTTATATGTAATAAGTTTAAGTCTCAGAGGAAACATATCTGTGTATAGGAGAAATGCCATTCCCCTGTAAAACAGATGTGCAAACTGAACTAAGCTACACTCTACCCACGAACTGAATTCATACTCAGATACCTCACATCCCAAGAAACTAATCAAGAGAGTAGTTTTAATTGTGCTCTTTCCTTGTGCCAGACCCTTTGTTAGAATCTTTGCATACTTTATTCTTCTTAATAAGCACAACTTCAGTGTCACCGAAGTATTAGTATTTTCTCAGGAATAAGCTAAGGATATTGGTCTAAACTAAATATAGTTTAATGTCTATCAGAATGTTTGTTTTTTAATTTAATCATTTAAGAAAAGAAATTTTGGTTCCAATTGCAAATTACTTTTTAGTTTATCTGTATGGTGTGTGTTCAACATCGATTCTTTTCCTAGTTGAATAAAACGTACATATGAAGGTTGGATTGGAATTTGTCAAGTTGAACAAACACTTCATTTAAAGTTCGAATTCATATTTCTATTTGATTTCAAGTCATTTGAAAATAATAATCTTTCTGCATTAAAATGGACCTTATCTATCATCTAATCTCACCTACCTGCGGAAACTCTCTCCTCAGTATTCCTAAAATGGGAGACCTAGGGACAGTTTGATCCTTCCTGGTGACTGGGTATGTGTCACTAGCGGACAGAGCTTGGGAGATTATTCATTCGGCTACTGGCTGGTCTTAGCCCTGCCCTCCAGATCCTCTTTCCCTGCCAGACTTAAAAGTGAGAACTCTTACCCTCATTTCAGAGACGGTATTAGGAATAGCTAACAAGGTGACAATGTTCTAACACTCTTCACAGTATCACTTGTTTAATCTGAAAATGATACTCAGGAGCCAGGCCTGGGGTGGGGAGAGAGAGAAAAGCTTGAGTTTGAGAGCTCAGGAAAGCAGCAAAGAATTAACAACCCACGAACTGAATCTTTACATTTTTTTTCTTTTTTTTTTTTTATAATTTTATTGAATCATAAATCTGTACATTGGTGCAATCATAGGGCACGATTCATATACATTCAGAAATGTTTTGATTGTACTGTTACAGATAACCTTAATGTAAAGATTCAAGAAAATGCCATGAATCTTTACATTTTTGACCATTTTTTTTTTTTTCGGCAAGATCACATAATTCCTTTTTGGTTATTTTCACTTTCCTGACGTCCTCATCTTTATTGTGCTGAATTTGAATTTGCAATGGGAAACACTCCTTTGTGCACACTGGAGCTGGTGCACGGGGCAGGAGGCGGTGGTCCTAGCAGGTGCTTGGCCGGGGAGACTCCTCCAGGGGGTCCCTCTGGATTCCTGTTAGCCTTAAAAAAGAACAGCACTTCAGAAAAGCGTCGACTTCCCATACCAGCTCTAGAAAGAAACTATCCTTAAAGGAATTCCTTCTGAAACTGTAAGAATTAAAACTCAAACCGAGAAAAGTAGCAAAATCAGCGGTAACCCTCTGAGAGAAGCCAGATGGGAGCCACAAATCAAAGAGCAATATTAGAAAATGCTACAAAAATGAGAACGAAACATAGCAGGACAGCAGAAGGGAGCCAGGGGACTGTGCGTTTTCCTGTCTATTGGACACACAAGCCAGGAATATGTGCTTTGAAAACTTCCCAAGAGATCAAATAAGAAATTACAGCCTGCAGAACAATTGGTTGGGAAGAGGAAAGAGCTGGGATGAGCGGCACGGGCTCCCAGAGCTGAGTGTTAACCCTCCACATTGGACAGGCATGCTCCTCTCCTGCAGGGGGTACTGTCAATGAGTCGCTACACATAGCCGTGAAGGATGCCCCCCCATATCCTCACAGACGCTGCCCCTGGGTCCCCTGGACAGGGCTGCTGTGAGCAGAGCAGTGGTGGCCCCACCAAGCCAGGAGCCCAGCACTGCACGCCATGAAGATTACTTATTTATTTCATTGTATTGTTTAATATGTTTCCTGAAACGTAAAAAAAAAAGTCTATAGGTAAAGTATACAATGCGATGTTTTGATAAGCATATGCATAGTGAACTGATTGCTATGGTCAAGAACATTTTTTAAAAATGAATATGAGATTTTGTTATGTGGGCTAATCTTACTGGGGTTAGATGATATCTCAAAGTAGTTTTGATTTGCATTTCTCTGATCATTAAGGATGATGAGCATTTCTTCATCTTAGCAGGGTACTGGCGAAACTTATTAAAGGTAGAGTATTAATGTCTTTATATAGTGATCAAGGAAATGCCATGAAGGATATCTGTAACAGTATGATCAAAATATTTCTGAATGTATATGAATCGTGCCCTGTG
>CAUYON010061158.1:0-30662 GCA_963573935.1 Arctocebus calabarensis
CAGCTACTAGGGAGGCTGAGGCAAGAGAATCGCTTAAGCCCAAGAGCTGGAGGTTGCTGTGAGCAGTGTGACGCCACAGCACTCTACCCAGGGCGATAAAGTGAGACTCTGTCTCTACAAAAAAAAAAAAAAAAAAACAAATTAACAGAAATGATAGGAGTTTTATAATTGGCTTATCTCTGACTTTTCATTAACTGTAAGAGTGATAATAAGAGATAATTAGAAAATGGATCATATAGATTCAGAGTCAGTCCAGGAACTCGAGGGGCAAAAACACTCCTGAATGATGACTTGGAGGGACAGGTAAGTGACTTTATTTTCTGACTCCCTTTCTATATAGGCGTCAATAGCCGGTAGTGCTATTGCTACGTTACAAAAAGAGTTGTCAAGCACATCTTCTGCTCAGAAGATCACCAAGTCGGTGAAGGCTCCTACCGTGAAGCCTACTGAGGCCAGAGTAAGGGCAGAGCCCACCCCGTCGCCAGAGTTCCCCTTCACTGGCACACCAGATACTTATAAGAGTCAAGCTGGCATTGAAGTGAAAAAGGAAGTAGGGGTGAGCATCACTGGCACCGCCGTCCGTGAAGAGCACCTTGAAGTCCTACACAGGCGTGCAGCCAAGGTTGGTCGCTATGAATGTGTTTCTTGACCCACTAGCATGGAGCAGGGCCAAGTGCTTGGCCAGTTAGTACTGCAAAAATAGCCAGTCTGGAATCTTCCTTTCTCTTTTACCTTGTTCACACTTAATTTTATGAAGCATGATTTGGATCAGTGGTCTTTTTCTCAGTTGTTTTTTATCATTCTGCCTGTGCTAAGCATGAGATTTTCCCATAATTTCATGGATATTTTGTAACATCCTTTGTAAAAATCATAGGTAACAGAAACAGCACGAGTACCTGCACCTGTTGAAATTCCTGTTACTCCACCAACTTTGGTCTCGGTGAGTGAAGAAGTTGATTGGGTTGGGCCCAGTTCATCTCAGGTCAAGTCATGTTAATTCCCATTTGCAAAGATTCATTTCTCAAACAAGGAGGAAAATGGCATTGGCAAGTTTACAAAATGCTGATTTTAAGACCACACATTATTTGGCAAGGAAAATTCTATGTGGTAAAACATCACTCATGTAGTCAAGGAATTTAATGAGCTTCTGATATTCATGGGGTCTGACTGCAGGATCTAGAGAGATAGATAAAAATCCAGCTTTCTCTGAAATGCTTTCCTTGCCATTAGAGAAAAATATACATAAGCGTGCATAATAAAATACAGAAGGTGAAAGCACCACCACAGAACGGGACTCGGTGGGGAAGATAGAGTCATTCTAATTGGCCGCATCATGTTGAATAGATGGCTTTTGCTGCTGAACCTTGCAGCTTCATTAGGATTTGAATATATGAGAATAACGGAGGGACAGTTTTCTTATCATAGGGTCTTGATGCATTTCCACCCTAGAGACTTGGAAATGTCTTAGATTAATTTCAAATTGAGAATATTCCAATTTCAAAGGGAGTCTCTTCACTAATATTTCTGAAGTCCTGATGAAAAGGCCATTTTGTAGCAATTGAAATGTACAAATTCAAGCCCCATATTGTTGTAACACATAGGGATGATTAATGAATATGCACACATATCATTATTTCCTTGTTCTCCTCTCTTCAGGGCTTAAAAAATGTGACTGTCATAGAAGGTGAATCTGTCACCTTAGAATGCCACATCTCTGGATACCCATCCCCAACGGTGACATGGTACAGGGAAGACTACCAAATCGAAAGTTCCATTGACTTCCAGATAACCTTCCAGAGTGGAATCGCCCGACTGATAATTCGCGAAGCCTTCGCAGAAGACAGCGGGCGATTCACTTGCACCGCTGTGAACGAGGCTGGAACCGTCAGCACGTCCTGCTATCTAGCTGTCCAGGGTGAGTGGCCCCCTCCCCAGTTCCCGATGCACGAGTCATTGTCTCACCTGACCCTCTTCTCCACAATGCTGTGTCCGCACACCTTGTAATAGCATCCCCTTTTGGAACAGGGGTGTAGATTTGGGGGACAATGTAACTGTCAGTGCTAAGCAGGGGTCACTAAATGAAATGCCTCACTTCCATGAAAAACTTCTGGGTTTTTCTTGTTTTGTTTTGTTTTTTAGTATCAGAAGAATTTGAAAAGGAAACAACTGTGGCTGAGAAATATACCACAGAAGAGAAACGGTAAAACATTCTTTTGCTGATCAGCCCATATTCTAGTACTAGTTTGATTTTCAGTCCCCTTGGTGTTGGTAGATTGTAGCCCAGAAGCTAATAGGAAAGGAATTCTCTTTCCAGCTTTGTGGAATCAAGAGATGTGATGATGACTGACACTAGCATCACAGAAGAACAAGCAGGGCCAGGAGAACCTGCCGCGCCCTTCTTCGTTACAAAACCAGTGGTCCAGAAGCTGGTGGAAGGTGGGAGCGTGGCGTTTGTATGCCAGGTTGGTGGCAACCCACGGCCCCATGTCTACTGGAAAAAAGCTGGTGTTCCTCTAACCACTGGATACAGGTATTTTGATGACTGAATGATAAGAGTTCTCTGGGACTTGTGTGATTTATGTATGAAGCCCAGAGTGGAATTTACTTGCACCACTGGCCCTGAATATAACTTCTTTTATTGTGGACCCTTCTTAGTTTGTTTTGAAGTATTTTCACATCCTTGTGCAAAGATTTAGTAAGAAATAAAGATATATGACAAAAGTGGATGAGAGATATATTTCTTAACATTCCAGTTTAATTTATTGGTAAAGCTAGTAGAGAAAATATTGTGGATTTTTACACAAACACACATAGATGCACATATACTTCCAGAAAGGATGTGAGACAACTTTCGATAAAAACACGTAATAACTAAATCCCTTAAAGATAAGAATAAGGGTCATATTATAAAAAGAAAGCTACTTATACATGGAAATCTGTGCTCATAAACTTTCTGCAAGTGTATATAAAATTTAACTCTGAATTTTCTGCAATTTAAGACAAAAAGGAGACCTGAAAAATCTAAAAAAGTGTAGGTATTCTATCTTAATAATAATCAATATAGCATACCAGAGAGTTAAACAGAAATATTTATGAGACTTTATTGTTCTGATTATTCATGTGATCCTCAAATGAAATAATAAAGAAAACAATGAACAAAGAGAAAATATCTATTGTTTAATGACATCACTTGCTAAGATGTACACTGAAGGCACTTATGTTTATGTCTGATTCTAGCAATATTATAATCTATTATTTATTTTTTATTTGTATTTTTATCAATTTATTTTTGAGACAGAGACTCACTCTGTCACCCTGAGTAGAGTGCTGTGGCATCATAGCTCACAGCAACCTCAGACTCTTGAGCTCAAGAGATCTTCTAACCTCAGCCTCCCTAGTAGCTGGGACCCCAGGCCCTGCCACAACTCCTGGCTAGTTTTTCTATTTTTAGTAGAGACAAGGGTTTAGCTCAGGTTGGTCTTGAACTCCTGAGCTCAAGCGATCCATCCACCTTGACCTTCCAAATTGCTAGGAGTACAGACATGAGCCACTGTGCCTATAATTCTTTATATTTTAAAGAATATACATATTCTTCAAAATTAATATGTTTATGGTTGACCTGAATTGTCATGTCTATGAATTTTTCTCATTCTCAGTAATCTTATAATCTAAGGTGAGGTTTAGTTATATGTTTAGTATCATTGAATTTTACATTCACAAATGAGTCCATTTCTCTTATTCACGTAGAGTTGTTTATGACCAATATCTCTATTTGTTTATTGCCATAAAGATACAAAGTGAGTTACAACAAACAAACCGGTGAATGCAAACTGGTGATTTCTATGACTTTTGCTGATGATGCTGGAGAATACACTATTGTTATTCGTAACAAGCATGGAGAAACTTCTGCATCAGCCTCCTTGCTTCAAGAAGGTAAGGGCAACACTGTGTAGTTCTCTCTCTCTCTCTCTCTCTCTCTCTCTCTCTCTCTCTCTCTGTCTTGACAGTATAGGAAGTGTTTCAGACCACACGACCACAAAAGCCACACTGGCACCAAACTTCTGAGGTTCTAGCATTAGTTTCTATTCGGTGCATTTTTTTTTCTCAGCATACCATGCCCAGTTAAGAATAGGGATTCTAAGTCTGATTGCCTTCCAGGTCCCAGCAAGTAACATTAGTGAGAACAATGAGGACAATGGCATGTCCGTGCCTTTCCTCAAGGGGGCAGTAGTTCTCCCCTGTGATGTGTTGTGGCCAGGCACACACCAATCTGTTACCAGGCTTGATGCTGCTAGAGCTTCTGGTATTTTTTTTAAAAGCTAGGAATCATAATTTTTAGTGTTTATAACTTGAGAAAAGATGTAATAGCATAAACTCTTCACATTTAAACACTTCTATACTTTGTCTCATTTGATCTACACAACATCCCTTAAAGGAAATTACAGTATTATCTCCACCTTGCAGATAAAGCAGTCAAGACTCAGGAAAGTAAAGGAATTGCTAAAAGCCACACAGCAAGTTAGGAAAATTTCTAGAGTAGATCCCAAAGACCGATTGCTAATATAAAATTCTTTCTACAATAGTAGTCACTGGTTTGACTTGTCAGTGTAAGTCTGGTTTTGAAATTCAATCTAGTAAATATTTATCCAGCACTTTGATAGCAGAAATTTGGAAAATTTTGCTTTTGGTTATCAACCTTCCCCAGCGTAAGGGCTGAATGAATAGTGGTGTGTATACTGTTTAACAAGAACATTAAAAGTTAACATACATTCTTAACTCCTAGCTGAATATGAGTCACTAATGAAGTCTCAGCAAGAAATGCTTTACCAGACACAAGTGACTGCGTTTGTTCAAGAACCCAAAGTTGGAGAAATAGCACCTGGTTTTGCATACTCTGACTATGAAAAAGAGTATGAAAAAGAACAGGCCTTAATTAGGAAGAAGATGGCCAAAGACACTGTAGTGGTCAGAACTTTTGTGGAAGACCAGGTGCGTATAACAATGATGACCAACTAAACCATTTCATAAATTATACCTTCCTCCCACAATGCACCTTTTTGTGTTTGGAGTTTTCATTTTCAAGTAATGAGATAGACAACTATTAGTTGGCCCAAGTTCACTGCCGACAAATTTCCTTAATCTTCATGGCATGTTGCACTTGTGACTTTTAGAAATAAGGATTACATGTATGTAACAAAATATGACTTTAGAAATGGAGATTATATATATATTTAGAAAGATTATATATATTTAGATTATATATATATAGCATAATCAAGTTCAATGATGCCAAGATTTCCTTCATCTTTCTGATAAATATCCCAAATGTAACCCATGCTCTTGAAGTACCATTTACCCTAGATGCCCCAGTGGCAACTGACAAGGATGACTGTAATGCAGATTAAAACAAGCAAAAAAGAACCAAAAAGCCTTCCATGTTCTACTCCCAGTTAAAAATATCAATAATCCTTAGCTCCAAAATTAATACATATCCTTAAAGAATTTCCATCAGTGAGATATGTCTTCTTAACAAATCATCCTCTCTTTTTATTGCATAGGAATTCCATATTTCTTCCTTTGAAGAGAGGCTTATTAAAGAAATTGAATATAGAATAATAAAAACTACGTTAGAAGAACTTCTTGAAGAAGATAGAGAAGAGAAGATGGCAGTTGATGTTTCTGAATCCGAAGCTGTTGAATCAGGATTTGAATTAAGAATCAAGAATTATAGAATTCTCGAGGGGATGGGTGTCACTTTTCATTGCAAGATGTCTGGATATCCATTACCCAAGGTACAATATTCACATTTATCACACCTCTTTGCACAATAAAGATACAAATAGGTTGCACTGTAACTATTTTATGTAAAAATGCATTCACATATGGCTGGTATTCTTTGCAGATTGCATGGTACAAAGATGGCAAGCGCATCAAACATGGAGAAAGATACCATATGGACTTTCTACAGGATGGCAGAGCTAGTCTGCGCATACCTGTTGTTCTTCCGGAAGATGAAGGAATCTATACTGCATTTGCCAGCAACATGAAAGGAAATGCAATTTGCTCTGGGAAGTTGTATGTGGAGCCTGCTGCACCGTTTAGCGCTCCAACTTACATACCCACACCAGAGCCAGTGAGCAGAATCAGGTAAAACTTGTAATAATTCACAGTGTTTAGTGTTTAAATTACTTTAAAAGACTAAATATGCCCATAGCAAATTGCTACTATTTTTTTTAAATCAAGGGCTAAGATAGCACAGAAATTTACCATTGGTAGCACCCATGATTGCCAACAGTTTTTATTTCTTTCCCTTATGTAAGATGAGCAAAGAATTTTTATTTGTGTATCATACTATTTATTTTCTTAGTGAAATAGCTAATAAAGCAATAGCTTCCATTTCTTTGATGCTTGATTTTTACATACATAAAGTTATATGGCAGCCCTGCACTTGAAGTGGTGGAGCCAGCCTTCAAAATCCAGGCCAATCTGGGTGCAATATGTAGATAAGATTTTGTTTTGTTTCCGAATATAAATTCCTACATTTTCCCTCCTCTACAGATAAAAAAGTAAATTTTTCTTTTTCCATAAACTTATTCATTGGTTTATTAATTTATAATAAACCAATTATTTATTAAGATGTTTTGGTAGTCGAATCAAAAAGATATGATGAATAAATAAATCCAAATGGTAAGGAGAAGATGCTATTAAGTACCTGGGTGCCTGAATGCCTACTGACCAAGATTGAAATATTAAGAAAAACATAGTGTTGGAGGCAATAATAATACATTCTGTGTTGGATCCCAGTGAGATAGAGGGGCCTTTTAATATACATAAATTAAATTCAAAAATAACATTAATAAATAATATAGAACATAATTTGTTTTGTTAAATTTTTTATGCCTCTTGCAAATATTCTGTTTGCCTTTGTTTTTCAGATCTATCTCTCCACGCTCAGTGAGCAGGTCTCCTATACGCATGTCCCCAGCAAGAATGTCCCCTGCACGGATGTCCCCTGCAATGTCCCCTGCAAGGATGTCCCCTGCAAGGATGTCCCCTGGACGAAGGCTGGAGGAAACAGATGAGTCCCAACTTGAGAGACTATATAAGCCCGTCTTTGTGCTAAAACCCGCTTCTTTCAAATGTTTAGAAGGGCAAACTGCCAGGTTTGACTTAAAGGTCGTGGGTAGACCCATGCCAGAGACTCTCTGGTTTCATGATGGTAAGTACAAGTGTTTGTGCATGAATCATTAAACACAAAAACAAGCTTATTTGTGTGTCTAGCAATTTTAAAAAAGTATTCTAAAAGTGGTTTTATTACTTATTTTTGATAGGCCAGCAAATTGTCAATGACTATACTCATAAAGTGGTCATTAAAGAAGACGGTACTCAGTCACTAATCATCGTCCCCGCAACACCCAGTGATTCTGGGGAATGGACTGTGGTTGCCCAGAACAGGGCAGGCAGATCTTCAATTTCAATGCTTTTAACTGTGGAAGGTAAAATAAAATTAAAATGGAATTACCTTATCATTTAGGTAAATGATAAAAAAGGTATTAAAAGCAGGTATTTTAGCCCTATTTCCTATAAATCATGATCATGACCATTTTCTTTCAGCTGTGGAACATCAGGTAAAACCAATATTTGTAGAAAAACTGAAAAATGTCAATGTAAAGGAAGGTTCCCGGCTTGAAATGAAAGTCAGAGCTACGGGCAACCCCAACCCTGACATCGTATGGTTGAAAAACAGCGACATCATTGTACCTCATAAATATCCCAAAATCAGGTAAGTGCATTTGGAAATAATGAAACTAAGCTCCTTACATGAATCAAATAGCCGTGGAAGCAATACCACTTCTATATTGATGATTTATTTTCTCTTTTTTGTAGAATTGAAGGAACCAAGGGAGAAGCTGCCCTTAAAATCGAATCCACTGTCAGCCAAGATTCCGCCTGGTATACTGCAACTGCTATTAACAAGGCTGGCCGAGACACCACAAGATGTAAAGTCAATGTTGAAGTTGAGTTTGCAGAGCCTGAACCAGAGAGAAGATTAATCATCCCTCGAGGGACATATAGAGCAAAGGAGATTGCAGCCCCAGAACTGGAGCCCCTCCACTTGCGATATGGTCAAGAACAATGGGAAGAGGGTGACCTCTATGACAAAGAGAAACAACAAAAACCATTTTTCAAGAAAAAACTCACTTCCTTAAGACTCAAACGCTTTGGGCCTGCCCACTTTGAATGCAGGCTTACGCCGATCGGTGACCCAACAATGGTGGTGGAATGGCTCCACGATGGGAAGCCACTCGAAGCCGCCAACAGGCTCCGCATGATCAATGAGTTCGGGTACTGCAGCCTTGACTATGCAGTGGCCTATTCTAGAGACAGTGGTATCATTACCTGCAGAGCCACGAACAAATATGGAACAGATCACACTTCTGCTACCCTTATTGTGAAAGATGAGAAAAGCCTTGTGGAAGAATCACAGTTGCCTGAGGGGAGAAAAGGCTTACAGAGAATCGAAGAGTTAGAGAGAATGGCTCACGAAGGTGCACTTACTGGTGTAACCGTAGATCAGAAAGAAAAACAGAAGCCGGACATCGTCTTATTCCCAGAGCCAGTAAGAGTCCTTGAAGGGGAGACGGCTAGGTTCCGCTGCCGAGTCACAGGCTACCCTCAGCCCAAACTCAACTGGTACCTCAATGGACAGCTCATCCGTAAAAGCAAAAGGTTCAGAGTTCGCTACGATGGCATTCATTACCTGGACATCGTGGACTGCAAATCCTACGACACAGGGGAAGTGAAGGTCACTGCAGAAAATCCTGAAGGTGTGATAGAACATAAAGTGAAACTCGAGATCCAACAGAGGGAAGATTTTAGGTCTGTCCTTAGGCGAGCTCCTGAACCAAAGCCCGAGTTTCACGTCCACGAACCAGGCAAGCTTCAGTTTGAGGTGCAGAAAGTGGATAGGCCTGTGGATACCACAGAAAAAGAAGTCGTGAAGTTGAAAAGGGCTGAGAGAATTACCCATGAAAAAGTGTCTGAAGAGTCGGAAGAGCTGCGTAGTAAGTTCAAGCGCAGAACAGAGGAGGGATATTATGAAGCCATCACTGCCGTGGAGCTCAAGTCTCGTAAGAAGGATGACTCCTATGAGGAGCTCCTAAAGAAGACGAAGGACGAACTTCTCCACTGGACCAAGGAGCTAACTGAAGAGGAGAAGAAAGCCCTTATGGAAGAAGGCAAAATCACTATTCCAACCTTTAAACCTGATAAAATTGAACTAAGTCCTAGTATGGAGGCCCCCAAAATCTTTGAAAAAATCCAAAGCCAGACAGTGGGTCAAGGATCTGATGCACACTTCCGGGTCAGAGTTGTGGGGAAGCCAGACCCTGAATGTGAATGGTACAAAAATGGGGTAAAAATTGAACGGTCCGACCGCATCTACTGGTACTGGCCTGAGGACAATGTTTGTGAGCTGGTCATGAGAGATGTGACTGCCGAGGATTCTGCCAGCATTATGGTCAAAGCCATCAACATAGCTGGAGAAACCTCCAGTCATGCATTCTTACTTGTCCAAGGTAATTTGAATGTTTTTCAGTTGATGGACCTGTCTCTGAATCTGTGAATATTCATGAGTGTATTTCTTTTTTTTTTCATTGCTCAAATAGTACATTTAATTTAATATAATGTTCTTCTCTCCCCTCAACTTTTCTTGTAGCCAAGCAATTGATCACTTTCACACAGGACTTACAAGATGTTGTTGCTAAGGAAAAAGACACCATGGCAACCTTTGAATGCGAAACTTCAGAGCCATTTGTCAAAGTGAAATGGTATAAAGATGGTATGGAAATTCATGCAGGAGATAAATACAGGATGCACTCTGACAGGAAGGTGCACTTCCTCTCCGTACTGACCATTGACGCATCTGATGCTGAAGACTACAGCTGTGTGCTTGTGGAAGACGACAACATCAAAACAACAGCAAAACTTACTGTCGAAGGTAGTAAAATGATGATTCCAAGGTTTCCTAAAGGTTTAAAGCCACCGCTAGCATGTGATAAAATTAGCTATGCAATTTTTCCATCATAAAAACAATTATTTGGAAGCTGGATATAAGTCATCGTGAACTTGTGTTCCTTATTAAGAATATTGACAATTTGATTTTTTTCGGTAATATTATTTGGATGTCTCCATTTTAAAATGTTTTTATCAAAATATCATTCTCAGCATTCAAAAATAATTTAAAAATTAAAATGACTCCTTTTTATTGAAAGGTTATTTCTGAGCCCATCAGCAGGTAGACACTGAAAATATTCCTGATAGTATGGCAGAGAAAAGAGATATAGAAGGCACTATGGCTATCCTAAGTCTAAATGCCTAACTTTCTTTATCTTACACTTCAGGTGCAGTTGTTGAGTTTGTGAAAGAACTTCAGGACATAGAAGTTCCAGAATCCTTCTCAGGAGAGTTAGAGTGTATTGTAACCCCAGAAAATATAGAAGGCAAATGGTATCATAACGGTGTGGAGCTTAAATCCAATGGGAAATACACAATTACATCTCGCCGCGGACGTCAGAACCTCACGGTCAAGGACGTAACCAAAGAGGACCAGGGAGAATACAGCTTTGTCATTGATGGGAAAAAGACAGCCTGTAAACTGAAGATGAGGCGTGAGTATCCTGCTCCTGTCAGGCAGAGGGGAGCATCGTTATAACTTAGTGATAAATATGACCGTAACAGTCCCCTTGTCCCATATTTCACAGCCCGCCCCATTGCCATCCTACAAGGACTTAGTGATCAGAAAGTCTGTGAGGGTGACATTGTTCAGCTTGAAGTTAAAGTCTCCTTAGAAAATGTGGAAGGCATCTGGATGAAGGATGGGCAAGAGGTGCAGCCCAGCGACAGGGTTCACGTCGTGATAGACAAACAGTCTCACATGCTGCTCATTGAAGACATGACTAAGGAAGATGCTGGAAACTACTCCTTCACCATTCCAGCCCTTGGGCTCTCCACCAGCGGGCGCGTCTCCGTCTACAGTGAGTGTTATTTAGATAGATTTACATTTATGTCATCACGTGAGGTAAAGCACTTTAATGAGCAGACATTCGAAACAAAATCCATGTTTCTAATCCTCTGATTTGTGTGTGGTTTTGCAGGTGTCGACGTGGTAACACCTCTAAAAGATGTCAACGTGCTCGAGGGTACCAAGGCTGTGCTCGAATGTAAGGTCTCAGTCCCGGATGTGACTTCCGTTAAATGGTACTTAGATGATGAGCAGATCAAGCCTGATGATCGCGTGCAGGCCATTGTCAAAGGCACAAAGCAGCGACTAGTGATAAACCGGACTCACGCCTCAGACGAGGGGCCTTACAAGCTCATGGTTGGCAGAGTGGAAACCAGCTGTAATCTCTCTGTAGAAAGTAAGAACTGCTCTATTTAAATAATGATTTATAAGCATTCCACTTTCCTGGTTTAATAATAACCAAGTGATTATTTTATTTTTCCCCCCAGAAATTAAAATCATCAGAGGTCTTCATGACCTTACCTGTACAGAAACACAAAATGTGGTCCTGGAGGTTGAGCTGTCTCACTCAGGAATTGATGTCTTGTGGAATTTCAAGGACAAGGAAATCAAACCCAGTTCTAAATATAAAATTGAAGCTCATGGAAAAATATACAAACTGACAGTGCTAAATATGATGAAAGATGATGAAGGAAAATACACATTTTATGCTGGAGAAAACATGACCTCTGGAAAACTTAATGTGGCAGGTTGGTTCCTTTATTGTGTAAATTATCAGAGGCGATTGTTTTAATTTAAAAAATAATTACCCATTTCTCCTCAAATTCCCTACAGCTTTCCATTTCCATGCCTCTGTCTTAAGCTGTTCACTGAGCCAATAGTACCCTCAACACTGTCCCCACCAGACTAAATTACAAATCCTCTTCCAGGTCTAACTCAAATGCCACTTCCTCTAGGAAGCCTTCCTGGACTGTCCTCATTTGTGTAAGACCTCATCCTCCTCCAGCCCCAGGATCAGTTCATGTGCTCCTCTTTCATTGCTCTTCTATCCTTGTCTTATTCCCCATTTCCTCCTTCCACGCCAGAGTATCAATTCCCCAAATCTACAATTGCTTTTCTTCTTCAAATACTCCAATATACTGCACATGATAGATCACCAATTAGTGTCTGCTGAATTGAGCTTTATTCAAACTTTCCTCCTCTGATGAGTGAGTTCTTTTTCTAAGGACTCATTTCTTTAACCTTTCTTTTATTTCTTACATTACTTTTTTATGAAATATAAACCGAGTGAATATGTTTTAATTGCAACCTCCTGTAGCCATGTACCTCCTATGATATGAAGTAGAAAGAAAACCATTTTCATTTGGCAGAAATCCTTAGCTTTACAATGAAGAATCAAAAGAGTGAGTCAATTTTCAACAAAAACTAGAAGTTATCACTCGTTTCTTTGGTTCATTACAATTTAAATATTGAGGAATTGAGATACTGCGTTCAGACTGAATTGTGCTGTCCAGGCCATGTGGTATAGAAGCAAGTCACATGATAGCAGGGTGTCTTCTTTGCTGTGATAGTTTCATGATTTATATTTTATTACATAAGATTTCCTCAGAGATTTAACCATGAAAAAACTTCTAAAACAGGATTTTACATTCTTTGATATATGCAAGATAAGTTACATGTTTTAAAAAAGTGTGAAAGTAAGAATAAACTATGAGTTTCTGTCATTTCACCCAGCTGAGGCCAAACACAAAAATAAATAAGGCATGATATTTTTTTTGAGGAATTCACAAGAATTCTTTAGAGAGGTACAGATACACAAGCAGCTGACTTGGTAAAGCAGCAGTTATTTCTGACCGAGGATGACAGGAGTAGAGACAATGGGGGCAGAGGCACCAGAGAGAATACATCGTCAGCACTGATATTTACTGTGCAGGTATCTCCATCTTATAGAAACATTGGTGACTTGGACATTGTGCTGCTTAGCAAAACTTTTTCCAATCAAATGTCAAACATAATACCCGGAAGCAATCCTCTAAAGACCAAGTAGAATGCTTTTGCGAAGAAGGAGTTGAGTTAGGGGCTATTCATGTGCTATGCTGTGCATTCTGGTTGTAAGAATTCCATATTAGGGCAGTGCCTGTGGCTCAGTGGGTAGGGCGCCGCCCCCATATACCGAGGGTGGCAGGTTCGAACCCAACCCTGGCCAAACTGCAACAAAAAAATAGCCAGGCGTTGTGGTCCCAGCTGGAAGCAGGATTTGGGGGTTACTGTGAGCTGTGATGTCACAGCGCTCTACCAAGGGTGATAGAATGAGACTTTGTCTCTAAAAAAAAAAAAAAAAAAAAAAGAATTCCATATTAACAGTTGCTTTTCCCCTGCAAAACTTTCCTGATTCTAGTATTTTCCCTGGTTCTCAGTCACGCATGCCTAGAATAAGGGATTTTTGCGGCATCTTCTCAATATGGGTAATACTAATTTTATTAGACATGTCAAGAGGCTTAAAGTCATGTATGTTTTTAATTTGATGTTTTATATTTAATGGCATAAAGATTTTTCTTATCATGTAAATAAAGGACTTACACTGTGCTTCTCTTGTTCCATAGGCGGGGCCATCTCCAAGCCACTCACAGATCAGACTGTAGCTGAATCCCAGGAAGCTGTGTTTGAATGTGAAGTTGCCAACCCAGATTCAGAAGGCGAATGGCTGAGGGATGGCAAACACCTGCCCCTTAGTAACATCATCAAAAGCGAATCTGATGGCCGCAAAAGGAGACTTATCATTGCGGCCACCAAATTAGATGACATGGGAGAATACACCTACAAAGTGGCCACCTCTAAAACATCTGCCAAACTCAAAGTTGAAGGTCAGTGATAGAAGATTTATTCTTTTTAAATCATATTACTTTCTTGGCCATTAATTTGGAACATCAAATGGTCTGGCCATTTTAGAGACTATAAGTTTTCATTGTATAAAATCATTACAGATTCTCTAAACTTTCTTTTCTGAGCCATATAACATAAGGTACAAAATTGCTTATCAAGTGTATTTATATGGCAAAGCCATTTCCTAAGTTAAAGCTTTATGAACAGCAAAATCAGACATTCTGATTCTCTATTTGTCTTTTACCCGTCTCCAATCAGTCTATTACACTACTAGTATATGGTTATGAAAATTTTATCCCATTTGAATGTAGAAAAAATGTTCAAGTATAGAATGTACATATCCAACTGGATCTCAAGTTTCACTAAATAATATCAGATGTCTTTTTAAATTAGAGGTGCTAAATAAATGCAAGATGTTGGCTAACCAGTCTTTTGCAAGATGGCGGGCACTTGCAAAACTGACCCTGTTCAGGACTTCTTTTCCTTGATGACATCATAATAGTTTCTAAACAAATCATAAAACTGTTTTCAGCTGTCAAAATCAAGAAGACTCTGAAGAACCTCACAGTGACAGAAACGCAAGATGCTGTTTTTACTGTCGAGCTCACACACCCTAATGTCAAAGGTGTTCAGTGGATTAAAAATGGGGTTGTGCTCCAATCCAACGACAAGTATGATATCTCAGTCAAAGGGGCGATTTACTCTCTGAGAATTAAAAACTGCGCCATCGTCGATGAGTCTGTTTATGGCTTCAAACTTGGAAAGCTAGGAGCCAGTGCCAGACTTCATGTTGAGAGTAAGTTGACTTAGAAATATTTCACAGGTAGTCAACTCGTGGTTACCATCTTAGTTTGACCATCTCATTGACTTGCTCCAACTTTCTTCTTAGCTGTCAAGATCATTAAAAAGCCAAAGGATGTGACCGCCTTGGAAAATGCCACCGTTGCTTTTGAAGTTAGTGTTTCCCATGACACGGTTCCCATAAAATGGTTCCATAAGAATGTGGAGATTAAGCCAAGTGAGAAACACAGACTGGTCTCAGAAAGGAAGGTCCACAAGCTGATGCTGCAGAACATCTCCCCCTCGGATGCTGGGGAATACACAGCACTGGTGGGGCAGCTGGAATGCAAGGCAAAGCTCTTTGTGGAGAGTAAGTATTGGGAAGCCCCTCTGACGCTTCCCTGGAGGGAATCCCCAGGTAGTCATTGGTTTGTGTTGCTTCATCTGGTTTTTAAATAAACCTCTTAACCAAAGGGCTCTCTGATTTTCCCAAGCATTGCATATTACAAAGACCATGAAAAATATCGAGGTCCCTGAGACCAAAACTGCCTCCTTTGAGTGCGAGGTGTCCCACTTCAATGTCCCTTCCACGTGGCTGAAGAATGGAGTAGAGATTGAGATGAGTGATAAGTTCAAGATAGTTGTGCAAGGAAAACTCCATCAGCTGATCATCATGAACACCAGCACAGAGGACTCGGCAGAATACACGTTTGTCTGCGGCAATGACCAAGTCAGTGCCACGCTGACAGTGACCCGTAAGTAAAAGAGAAAAAAAAGAGAGAAGGAAAGAGGGGAGGGAGGAAGAGAGGAAGGGAGGGAAGGAAGGGAGGAAGGGAGGGAGGGAGGGACAGAGGGAGGGAGATAATATTCTGTAGACTCATTGTCGCCCATGTCCTACACTTTCCTAAACATTTCCTCTACTCAAAAATCCTTGCTTGTAACATCTACTGTATGTTCACTCGGAGTTAAACACTAGCATCTCCAGCTGGATAAAGTTTCCCAAGTAGAGTAGCACTGGAGGCTGCCTGGAAAGATGTTCCAGTGTGTGTCACTTGTTCTTTCTATTTCTGTGTCATTTGGCTCTGTCATGTCCAGGAGGACATGGAAGGTATCAGAGCTCATATCCCTAATCTATAATCTACTAAAAAAAAAAAAAAGGAAATTCAAGTTTTCATTCTGCACCTGTTAGGAACCACATCACATTTTTATCATCTCCCTGGGTGTTTTTCCTATTCTCTTTTGCAGCAATCATGATTACATCCATGTTGAAGGACATCAATGCTGAAGAGAAAGACACCATTACCTTTGAAGTGACAGTGAACTATGAAGGCATCTCTTACAAATGGTTGAAGAATGGTGTGGAAATCAAATCAACTGACAGGTGCCAGATGAGAACCAAAAAGCTCACACACTCATTGAACATCAGGAATGTTCACTTTGGGGATGCTGCTGACTACATGTTTGTTGCTGGGAAAGCTACATCGACAGCCACCCTTTATGTGGAAGGTATGGCTTCATAAATGGCATATCCATGGATAAAATGTCAAACATGCCGTATCAGATGTGAATACATCAACTGATGAAGGGATAAATAAATTGCTAATATTATTTAGCAATAAAAAGGTGGTACTAATATCAGTTACCACATGGATGAACCTTAAAAACTTTATGCTAAGTGGAAGAAGCCAGCCACACAGAACACATATGCTTTGATTCCTTAATAAGAAGTGGTCCAGATCACATATCTATAGAGACATAGATTGTTGGTTGCCTGTGTCTAGAGGGAAGGCAATGGGAAAACTCTAAGAAGTGATGCCCAAAGGGTTTACAGGGTTTTTTTCAAGAAAATAAGAATGTTCTAAAAATATGATGATGGTTGCATAATTCTGAATACTCTGAAAGCTATTGAATTAGATACCTTTAAATGAATGATTTGTGTAGTACGTGAATAATACCTCAAGAAAGCTATTTAAAGGGTTAATTTTTCACATGCTGTTTTCCAGCCCGCCATATAGAATTTAGAAAACACATTAAGGATATCAAAGTTCTTGAGAAGAAGCGAGCCGTGTTTGAATGTGAAGTTTCTGAACCTGACATCACTGTACAGTGGATGAAAGATGGCCAAGAACTGCAGATGGAAGACAGGTGTGTTGCTGTGTCTGGCTGCATTTCAGCAATTTCCAGTTACTTTTAAATCATCATACAATAAACTCTCATTTCCTCTTCATCCTCAGAATAAAGATTCAGAAGGAAAAATATGTCCACCGCCTTCTGATCCCGTCCAGCCGGATGTCCGATGCTGGGCAGTATGCGGTGGTGGCGGGAGGCAACATGTCAAAAGCTAACCTCTTTGTGGAGGGCAGAGATGTCCGCATCCGCAGTATTAAAAAAGAAGTTCAGGTACTGTCTATATACCGATGGTTTAAAGATTCATCGATAGTACCAAATCTATAGTTTTATATTTTCATTTTTCCCTTTGAAATATTCTAACCAGAGTCTTTTCAAAAATTAACTCAGCCAGGGGTAGGGAACCTGTGGCCTGGGGCCACATGTAGCCTTCTGGATCCTGAGTTCAGCCTCTCAACCGAATCCAAACTGTAGAGGGCAAATCCTTTTCAGCATACTGTCCTTAGCAGCTGTCTAAATACTTCAGTGGAGCCACTGTGGAAAATTCACTAATACATGGCTAATTGCCAAGCAGGGCCAAATGGAAAAGAATTAAAATGTAAATTGTGATGTTTACACATCAATTAGAACTAAGGAAATTCAGAACAAGATGGCATTTTCTCACAAGTTGCCACCTGTGGAGAATCGGGTGTGGAGGGACTTCGAGGCTAGACCCCTTTCCTGTGGAGGCTGAGAGGAAATCCAGTCCGGGCCCTGCAGGATTCCTGACAAGGATGTGTGCAAACACCCTTGTTCCCTGCGGGGCTTTTCCTCTTGGGTGCCAGTTTCCCCAAATGATACCATGCAAACACCCTGTTCAAATGCCAGTGGAGTTCAGCTTCATCTTGCTCATCGGCTTTGAGGCCTGCGGGGAGGCCGTAGTAGAAACCTTCAGGGAGGGCACAGATGCCTCGATCTGTCTTCCCTCCTCTCCAATCCAAGTCTGAACCACAGTTTTCTCACTTTTAACATGAAGATGATAATTCCTCCTTAGCTCACAAAGTTACTGTGCCTATCATATAAAATCAAACTAAATAGTAACTTAAAAGATTTTTGTAGGTAATAAAAAGCCCTAGATGTAAAATCTCATTATTTCTAACATAAATAATTAATTATTCAATTAATTATGAATTAAGAAGGAAATGAAACAATTTAAGCATGAAATAATTGTCTTTTGAGGGCAGCCTCCCTCCTACATGCAGGTGGAAGTGTGATTCTTTGCGAAAGAGGTTTGGGTACCATTTGTCAAGACTAGACAGGCAAGTTTAAAATGTGAAATAGTCACCTGATGTATTATGTCATGCTACATGTATATAGGTTTTGTGTGCTTCATATGAACAGTTTTAGAGATGGGTTAACCTAAAGGAAACCAGGGCTTCACATTTCTTTTTATGTTGTTCCATCAATAGGTCATTGAGAAACAGCGTGCTGTCATTGAGTTTGAGGTCAATGAAGACGATGTTGATGCCCACTGGTATAAAGATGGTATTGAAATCAATTTCCAAGTTCAAGAAAGACACAAATATGTGGTGGAGAGGAGAATCCACCGGATGTTTATCTCTGAGACCAGACATAGTGATGCGGGCGAATACACCTTCATGGCAGGAAGGAACAGGAGTTCTGTGACTCTCTATGTTAATGGTATGCAGGGAGAGATTTTCACATACCTTGTAGATCCATCTGAAATCATCCTCCCCTTTAACACCAAACTCTGATAGTTCTCAGGCAATTTCTAAAGAACTTACAGTACTCACATGGTTGCAGCAACATTTATTTACACATTATATCTATGGAAAAGGGATGGCAGCTAATAGAAAGACTACTGAGATGTCATCTCCAGAAAAGACTTAATGGCCAGAACCTCATTTAGATGATCGACACCACCAAACTTCCACAGTGTGTCAATTACAACATTCCCCAAATGAGTTTCTAGATGCAGCATTGAACTTCTTAGTTCTCTGCTCTCCATCCTGACTTAAGTACTAGTAGCATTACCAAGTGAGAGGAGCATTTCCAGCCTCTGCTATAGAGTGCCTGGGAGAACCCACAGGTCCTCTTTGAGGCCCTGAAGGATCTAAAGGGCCTTGGGAAAAGTGGTGCTAGGTTCTCTCTGCTCCGAGCTCTATGACAGAGTGCTCTTACTTTGGAGGAGGAACTCCACGTACTACCAAAGCACTCCTGAGGAGCCTCATAACAGTCTTCAGAGGTGCCATTAAACCTCTGCTGTCCTCATTAGAAACCTTGAAGAAGAATTGGAGTTGGCCTTTGGGTTGACCTAGATGCATACAGAAAAATGGAACTTCCTTCCCTAGCCTCATCTCAGGCCATCTCTCTCTGAACAAAATACCTCTGAGGCAGATGCAGGAACTCTAGGGATAAGCTAAGATTCACAAAAAGAAACCATGTTGTCAACATTCCTTGGGTCCCTAGAGAACCAAATGGTCATAGCATTCAGTTATTAGCTTCTCTGTATTAGTTGTGGAGAAAGAAAGGCACAGAGAAGTAAAAGTCTTTTCCATGGTAGCATCAGGATCCAGCCTCAAAGAAGTCATTCCTCCCATTTTTGGGTTTCATAAACTACCCAGATGCCCTCATTCATCACAACACAAAGATGTTTTAGTGCACGAGAGAAAATCTAAAATTTTTTAAATCTACCTAATTGCATTTAACTAGATCTGAAATAATATTCATTCATTCAATACTTACTGATTGCATTTCACTGGCATATAACGAAATGACTATGACATATGCTCAAATGCTTGCAAAACAAACAGACCTGAATGGCACAAGCCTCCTCGCCATGTGATTTGCCCAGATGACTTTTAAAAATAGGTAGCACATGGAAATTATTCTAGAATTATTTTTGGTATCCTTTTCTATGCCCCCACCTCAACCAGGACTTGCTATGTTACATTAAAGAACCCTGCACTCCTAGCATGCCTCAAAATATCTTTCTGAAGCTATTCCTTTGAGGACAAAATCCAAATGTTTTCTTCTTTCATAGCACAAAGAATGTTTTAATATTCTGAGGCAAGTTGAGTATTATACATACCCACCTGGCAACAAATTAATGTAGAGTAATGCTGTCCTGTGTTTTTACCCTTTTTCATGGGTTGTCATTTCCTCCTAGCTCCTGAACCACCCCAAGTTCTGCAGGAGCTCCAGCCTGTGACTGTGCAGTCTGGCAAGCCTGCTCGCTTCTGTGCTGTGATATCTGGCAGACCGCAGCCCAAAATTTCCTGGTACAAGGAAGAGCAGCTGCTTTCCACTGGCTTCAAGTGCAAATTTCTTCATGATGGGCAAGAGTACACGCTTTTGCTAATTGAAGCCTTCCCAGAGGATGCGGCTGTCTATACCTGTCAAGCCAAGAATGACTATGGGGTTGCCACAACATCAGCTTCACTTTCAGTGGAAGGTAGGGACTCCTCGTTACCTCCCAGCTTCAAATAAAAACCCAAGAATTCAGCTTTTGTGCTCTCCTGATGCATTTATAAGTACATTTTGGAGTTCATAAAAGTAGACTTGTTTCCCCACCTGGAACTCCACTGTGAAATTAATTAAGATAAATCTACAAACTTCCTTCTGTGAGGTCTCTAGGGTGACCTCATCAAATCTTGTGGTCTCTTTCTTTAGTTCCAGAAGTTGTGTCTCCTGATCAGGAAATGCCAGTTTATCCTCCTGCCATCATCACCCCACTTCAGGACACTGTCACTTCCGAAGGACAGCCAGCCCATTTTCAATGCAGGGTTTCTGGAACAGGTAGGTTTATGAGCAAAAGGTATCAATGCTAATATTTATAAACCATGATATAAGGGGAAAGTTCTCTCACCGTTTCCTCTATCACAGATATCTCAAGCATAATTTGAAGCTCAATCAGATTGTAGCAGGAGATGTACTTGAATGATTTAATTAAGAATTAGATCAGAATTAGAATAGTAGCATTTCCTACTATTCTATTATACCAATGGTTAATGTAATAAATTTTATCACAGTGAAAAATTAGATTGTTGTTTTCTACTAATCTCAAAAAAGGTCATGTTTCCTTTATGACTGTAACTGCACTTTTATCTATTGATAAATAAAATACAATAACAAAAACTACAATTATTATTAGATTATAATAGCATCTACATGTGTTTCAAAGGAAGAGTCCATTTATATGGAAAGCATTATCCAGTCTATTGGCAATGCTTGTGTGGCAAATATTTTTCTTTGAAAGGCAATATCCTGCAGTGTTCAAAAGTAGGGGCTTTATTATCAAAGAGGCTGGTTTTCAATCTTGGCTCCAATGCATAACCTTGGGCAAATGTATGCTGTCTCTGGTTCTCTTTCTCCCATGAATATAGTGAGTATACTATTGCAATCGTATTTCAGTCCTAGAACATACATTTTATGAGGCCAGGGATTCTGTACTCTTGTGCCTGAAAAAAGTAGCTTCTAGAAGGTAGTTTGTATGAAGGCATGGGTTGAGCCTTGTCCTAGAATAGCACCTAGTACTTAGTAGATACTCACTAAGTATTGTTGATTGGATGAATGAATGATTGTTAACTGATTAAAACCAATCACTTAAAATTATTGTCAGGATTCAGTTAGGTAACCCAAGTCAGCACATGGCACAGTGTACATCATGTGATAGTCACTCAATCAGAGTTAACTGCTGCTATTTTAATTAGAGCATGTTTCCCAAATACCACCAGGCTTTCCCCTCATCCTTGGAATCTGTCCTTAGTAGAATGAGAAAATCTATGTAGAGTCATTTCAAGCCAATTATGCTTGAAGATGGACTTCAGATAGAAATAAGACAAAGCAAAAGAATAAATGATTCATTTATCCAAACTAAAAATCATTTATTTTCTTCGCTTTTGTATGCCACCAACCAAAGAGAAATTCTCAAAGCTTGGGCATCTTACAGCACTCTGAATAAGTTTTATTGTTTTGTATATTATGCTTCTCCCATTAGTTTATACCCCAATCTCTACTTTGCCAAGAGCTGTTTTTCTTTTTTTTTTTTAAGAGCTATTTTTCTTAACAAGTTCGTCTTCTGACTTAAATCAGAACATTCTCCTCTTGGATGGAGTTGGTGATCTAGAAATCAAATTAATGTCTTTGATTTTATGAGCATAACTAAAGGATAAAATGTATGTAAAGCACGTATGGGAGTAGCTGCCTAGTGACTGGTGCTCAATGTATTCATTTGATTCTAACCACAAAGAGGAATTATATAAACATAAAAATATAGTATTGGATAACCAACATGGATAAATACTATATAGATAGATTTTATGTACTTGAAGCATCGTGTTTGAGAAATGCTAAATGTGAATAAATGAGGACTGATTTGATAATATTCTACTAACACAATAATCAAAAAGGTATTTTAAAATCAAAAAAATCAAATCCACCAAATCTACACTATATAATTTATCCATTCATAGAATTTTTAGAGGAAATTTTTCCTATTAATATAAACATATATATATATATGCCTTATCCAAAGTAGTAATAGTTGCCTCGACTATATTTGTATAGTGCTTTTTAGTCTATAAGACCTTGCAATATTGCCTTGAAGGTATTGCAGAAATACATTCAAAGTGCTCTACAGGACTCCAATTGAAGTAGAAGGAAAAAGAGAAAAATTATCTTTTCTGCATGATTGATGTCTTTAATGTTTGAATGGGCTTTATAAATTCATAAGATCATTAACTCCCTATGCATGTAGGTATTTATGCACATAGACAGGTTTTAGTACTCTCTTTTGAACTTGTTTTCTATATAAAAGAATTAAATTTATTAAATAAAATGTCATTTCAAAATCTTACTAAATCACTTACTTTCATGAACCTACACAACTTCCTGTGACCAGCTATTAATGGCCTTACTTTATTAAGTACAGCCCTGCCTTCCACAAACTGGAAAGAAATTACATGTCTTCAAAAGCCCTGTTCCGATGTTTTTAGGAACTTGATACTTTTCTGAAGCAAGAAACATGGGCCTGAGCAATCAGGTGGTGCTTTTCCAACAGTGGAAAATGTTAGCCATTTAAGGTCTCCAGTGCCACCTACCGGTGGAAGAGCAATTTGGAAAAGTCGCATTTTAAAACTTGTAATAAACCTAGCTTTTAGCCAGTGTTTATTCTGTATAGTCAGTATCATTTGGAGAGTTACAGAGTGGCAGCTAGTTAAACAAAATGATGAACCATTGGTCTAGTGATGATGTCCATTATTCATTTCAGCATCTTTTCAATTTTTATTCTACCAGCATTTATTGTGTACTATTGACATGTTACATTAGGTGCGGGGGTTGCACGCACCTTGCTCCTGCCCTCAAGGAGCTAAATGTGTAGGTGAGGAGATGTCTGTACACAACTAGATCCCAAGGTTGTAAGTGCCATGACAAGACCCCAAACTCATTGTTCTCTGACCGGGAGGGAGTTGGAGAAAGGTGTATGAACCAAGCATCGAAGAGTAAGTAGGATTATCAAACACAGTGGCATTCTAGGCAGAGAGAACAACATTGACAATGGCACAGAAACTTGCAGGAATACTTCATGTCTTGGAAATGACAAGTGGTTTAAGTATGGTTGCAAAGTGATGTCAGGAGTGGGTGAGAAAGCTGAAAACACAGCAGGTGTTAAAGTGGCTGATACTCTATGCTGAAGATTTTGGAGTTTATCATGTTTCTCTTGAGGAGCCACTGAAGGGTTGTTAAGCCCTGGGGTAATGTGATCAGGTTTGCTTTGCAGAAATAGTACTGTGATAGAGAAAGGAGGAAAGGACAGATGTGGGAGGTGAGACTGCAGGAAGGAACTAGAGGAGGAGACAGCGTATCAGGCGGGGAGAGTGTTGATGAGGCCCTTGCCCAGGGGATCCAGGAGAGAAGAGGGTGGGTTGGAGAAGTCAGGAGGCAAGGTGAACAGAATTTGGGGGCCAAGTGCAATGGCGACATGAAGATGGGGGGCAGAGGAGTGGGGTGGCCTCCCAGAAGTCGTGAGATGCCAGTGACCAATGTAGATAATTGCAGGCTAGCCAGAAGCACTAAGTGCATTACCTAGAGAGGGTTTGGCTTTTAGCTCATTTAGAGATGGCAGTTCACATCCAGTGATGGTTCGTGTGTGTCCTAGTGCCTCATTCAGCTCACCAGAGGAAGACATTATCAGTAAGAATCAGCAGAGAACCCTGTAAGGAAACACACTAAACTTGTCATTCTGTCATCCTTCCATTTGCATTGATGACCAGACACACATAGACATACACAAGCTTAATCATTGTAGGATGACTATTAAATTCCATGGGATGGTGTTGTCTTGGACACCACATGGCCCCTGTCATTTGGCATTTTGTTGAAGACACTGTTCATCCCTTTTGTGATGTTAGACAATCTTGGTTTAATGACTGACATGTGCCAGTGGCTTATAAAGCCCTTTTTTGTGTGTTATATCATTTAATTCTCACAGAAATTTTATGCAGTGAATGGGCATAAATTAATATGCATCCTATTTTACAAAGAAAAGACTGATCCAGAGAGTTTAAATGACATGTCCAAGGTCACAGAGCTGACAAATTGTTGTGTCAGGATTTTGTTTTCTACCTTACCTTGCTACCCAAGGAATTGAAACAATTTGTTACTTTAAAAGGACAACGTGTACATTATAAACAACTACCAATATGGGAAGGAAGGTGACCCTCATTGGCCAATATTGGCATTAAAATGCTAGGTTATTGGACATTAGAAGGTCCTTGTGGATGGTATTGAGATAGGAAGTGTTATAGTGACCGTGCCCCAAATTCAAGAAGGCTTTGATTTGGGCTGTTCAAACAATTATCTAAATTTCAAGTGCACATTACCCTGAACTATGACAACATAATGACATGTTATTCTATCCTTGACGTTGATTTTTTTTATATTCTATTAAGATTGCTCAAATATTTGTATGGAAATGGTTAATGATATTACAATTTATTATAACTGCTACTCTGAAAAAAAACAAATATCTAATAGACCTGAATACACATACTAAGAAGCTCTCTCTCAATTTAAAGGATTGCTTTCTGAGGCAGCGCCTGTGGCTCAAAGGAGTGGGGAGCTGGCCCCATAGACTCCGGAGGTGGTGGGTTCAAACACAGCCCTGGCCAAAAAAAAAACTGCAAAAGATTGTTTTCTGTACAATTATTTTGTGCCATATATACTGCTGAAAACTTTTGTTCATTGGTAACACAAAAAAAAAAAAAGATTTTTTTTTTCCCTTCACCCTTCAAGGGTACCTATTTTAGACTTTGTAAAATATTGATCTTCTCAGTTCTCTTTTTGACCTATCTTTCTACAATCCAAGAATAGAGATTTTCTTTACCTCCTATCCTGGAAGGCAACTGCAATCTCAGTTCAAACCCTTTGTGACTATTTCTCAGGACTATCCTTTTCTCAAAGTCACAGAATATGTCAAAATCTTGTGCCGGCTTCCACCATAGGACATGCAAATGCCTAAAAAGGATATAAGTAAAATTCTTCAATTTCAAACATTATAAGCAATTCAGCAATAAAACGAGCTCTATTCTTCTGTAATCCTGTTTCCTTCTTGAAGATGAAAGATCATACAACAGCAGATGTGGCATGCTCTAAATAAAAGGACGTTATTAAGACAAATGGGAAATGTAGTCCCAAGTATAATTAACGTGCTTGCAGGTAAATTTTTAAGATTCATGTGTCTTTTTTCTTTTCTTTTATGGTACAGATCTGAAAGTGTCTTGGTATAGCAAGGACAAGAAAATCAAGCCATCTCGGTTCTTTAGAATGACTCAATTTGAAGACACTTACCAACTAGAAATTGCTGAAGCTTATCCAGAAGATGAAGGAACCTATACTTTTGTTGCCAGTAATGCTGTAGGCCAAGTGTCAAGTACAGCCAACTTGCAACTAGAAGGTAGAGTAAAACAACTTTAAGAACTACCTCTAAATACAGATCTAATCTCACAGTGTCAGTAACAATTACTAAAAACTTCACATAAACCATCATTCCTACCATTCTCGTCTAATTCAACTAATTATTTCCATGTCACATGCAATGCTCTTTCTTCTCATTTACCCCTTTCCTGATTATCCACAGACTGTCATTTTTTTATTTGGCCCTACTCTTTTTCCATAACCTTTCATGTTGTGTCGCCACCACCACCAGCTTTCATGTTTCCTGATCAGCATGAATCAGAATGGCGGGGCGAGTGCTGAAGTAGGAATAGGTAGATTTGCTTTCTCATTGACTGGGATGGAAACCAGACTTTAAAAAAAAAAATCTAAGTGTGTTATCTTCCCCCCACTGTATTGGCACAATTATGATTTCACAGAAGCTACAATTCAGGTCTCTACACCAACTGGAAATGTGGATATTCACCACCATTCCTAGAATGCCTAAGGTTGAAAGGTCTGGTCCTAAGGTGATTTAAGATTTCTTATCATCAGCACTCTTAAATTGTCATCAGAAACACTTCCTCAGGGTGGCGCCTGTGGCTCAGCGAGTAGGGTGCCGGCCCCATATACTGAAGGTGGCGGGTTCAGACCTGGCCTCGGACTGAGCTGTGAAACACTTCCTCAGTAGCAGGGGAATTTTAATTCAAAACAAGGATGACAATATTTTTATGTAGTCAGACTATTTTTTCCTGAGCAAAGATAGTCTTTGTAGTCTTAAATGTACATAAGTACATGAGACTTAGAGAATCTTCTGGGGGGTTTCTTAATTCTTTACACACTAACTATAACTGGATGTTTTCATAATAATGAGTTTTAAGTGGTTTACAAAATAGAAAAGCTGACTTTACAATCAGAGGAAGAAAAGAAAGAATACTTAAACTCCACTATTGCCCTCATGAACAATATAGTGAAGTTCTTTAGCCCTTTCATATCTGAGAAATGGAAATTAACTTGTGTAACTTTGAATTAATAGTGATAATGACAAGGTATGAGGATTAAACTGAATTCTAGTTCATCATTGAAATCCATGACAGATTTGTAGACAATTCCAAATGAATTCTGGTTTCAGTACAAGGTGAGACATTAAAAATTGGCATGCTTCTTTTCAGGATTTAGCAAATTTGAAGAAGTTACATCAAACTCCCAATGGCATATCTCTTCATCAGTTTCATTTAAGAAGGAGTCCCTTGGCCAAAAGCCCAGCTTCATCCAGCCTGTATCAAGCCTCAGGGTGCTCAGCGGGGAAACAGTCAGATTTCATGCAAGGGTTTCTGGCATTCCCAAGCCAGAAGTCCAGTGGTTTCATAACCAGCAGCTAATTCTACCAACAAAAGATATAGTTTTCCATTTTGAGGAGTCCACAGGCATGGCTTTAATGCTTATAGTTGATGCTTACTCAGAGCATGCTGGGCAATACTCTTGCAAAGCAGCCAATAGTGCTGGGGAAGCCACTTGTGCAGCTACACTCACAGTAACTCCAAAAGGTAAAGCCCATCTTGCTTCCAAAACTTTGCTTTGCTGCACACCTCTCAGTCCCACTGCTACTAATGAGTCTCTGCTGTTTGTGTCATTGCATACTGTTGTCAATCTATAATTTACTACTAATAAAGTTACCCCAATAACTCTCCCCAAGACCCCAATTATGGATTAACCTGTATACTTTAAACTCACCAGTGTATGCATTCTATGCCTTAGTGCACCAGTAATTCTTTTATTAGGCACCAAGTTTGCTTGGCTTTTTACTTTTCTAAACAACATTGCATCATTAAATGACCTATTTACTGTTTGTTGTTTATAAAGTATATGTTGGAAGGAAGGCAAATGGTATCCCAGACACAGTCAGCTTGGGGGAGGTGAAGAGGGGAAGAGAGAGAGGAATACTATGTCACCTAGGATGGCTTGGTGGTTACAACAGAAGGAAGGAACCTGATACTGTATGGAACCTGCATGAGCCTTCATCAGCCACTCATCCCTGAACCACTGGGAACGAATTCTCTTTTGTATGATCCTGACATCCTAGAGCACACTGCTTCCAGCATGCTGCTTAAATGACAATGACTTCTTTCATCTTCATCTTCCATACCATTTTATGTCACTAACCTGGGAAAGTGACAAAGCTTAGATCTTAATATTCTCTTGTTTCTCTTGTCACTTGATTATACAGTGCAAGCCCTAGATAGGCAGAGTTCTGGGAAAGATATAAGAGAGTCCACCAAGTCCCAGAGAGCGGCAGCTTCCTCTTTCACAAAACAGGAGATGAAAATATCCCAAAAGGAAATTAAGTCATTTCAAGAATCATCACATGAATATGAAGTGCAGGTTTCTGAAAGTGTATCTCAAAGTTCCACCCATGCCGCTGCATCCCTTCAAGGCATAGAGTTGCACCACACTGCCTCCCTTTCACAAATTGCAGAAAGTGCTGAGTTCTTTGAAAAATGCCCTGAAGAGTCAATGGGTGAGGAGCCACAGATTCTCCTGCATCTTCAGGACCTCACCATAAAGTGTGGCAACACTGCTCAATTCCTCTGTGTTTTGGAAGATGAATCTTTCATTGCTGTAACCTGGACCCATGAAGGTGTAAAGATAGAGGAATCTGAGAGAGTGAAGCAATCGCAGGATGGAAATATACAGTTTCTTACCATATGTAATGTTCAGCTGGTAGACCAAGGACTTTACTGCTGCATTGCACACAATGACTTCGGAGAGAAGACCACAGCAGCAGTACTAAGTGTAGAAGGTGGTTATTTGATTTTTAGCTTTGACTTGCTTCATTTCATCCTCATTGCTTTATGCAGTTCTTCTGCCATGCAAATTGAATCCATGAACATATTAATTAGAATATCTCTAAATTAGCACTCTATTCAGAACATGGCTTATGAAAGTCAGCCAAGTCATTGGTCAAGCTGGTCCTGAATATTAACTTTCTGATCTAAATTCTGAAAGTTGAACTTGTCATGGAAGAAGCCCAAGAGCCCATCGATACACGAATGGATTAATAAACTGTGGTACACGTATACCTACATTCACTCTTGATCTTCAGATCCCTCCTCTACACAGCTGGAGTGAAATGACAGGAAGTATCTGATTGCCTCCAGTCTTACTTAAAACCCCTCAGCGGCTTATTAGTGCTCCTGGGACAAAGACCAAAGTTCTTTCATCTCACCGGGTGCTCTCTTTCTTTCTACCCTCCAGCCACAGCTTTCACTTCCACACTTGGTCAAGCCTGCCCTGGGTCCTTTTTCTACAGTTTCCTTTGCCTGGAATTCTCTCTTCCTGTGCCCTCCCTCACCACACTTCACTCTCTTTACCTGGCTACCTCTTTCTCTTCCTTCTCAGCTCACAAATCACTTCCTCCAGGAAGACTTCCTTGAGTCTCTACACCAAGTTAGTCCCCTGCTGCTCCTACACACTTTCACTGCACTCTGCATCCCCATTTGCAGCACTTACTATAATTGGAGTTAACTATTTGTTCAATATATGTTCCCCCTGGTAAATTGTAAACTCAGTAAGTACACTGAAATACATTTTTCAATTACCTAGCACAGTATCTGGGACAATATATATTTCTTGAATGAATTAATATATTTTTTGAATGAATGAATAAATGATGAGCAACTAAATGATGAGCACACAAATGACCAACTGAGTGGTTGAATGGCTGGGTTCTCTGATTCCTTTGTCTACCTCCCCCCTCAGCTAAAGGCAGGGAAGCAGGAGACAGGTCAGATGACAAGTCCCACAGGGCAAGGAGAGGGTGAAGAGGGGTGGGAAGCCCTTTTCCTAGAGGTAGTTACTGTTCAAGGACCATAGATAAAATAGCAAAATACATATCCTGAAAAAGAGTGAAGACTTTGCATCAGAATGTAAAGAGCCAGTGTTGTAATGGTTGCGAAGGGACAGAATCAAAGAAAGAGCCAGGATACTGAAATGAGAAATAGCGGGTCAGAACCAGCAAAAACAAGGTTTCTGGGGAAGCTTCTTTGAGTTACACTCACATTTTCATGGTCAAAGTGTTCATTTCAACCTGTCACTCTAGATTGCACATACATTTCCACATTTCCCAATTGGAAGTCTTTACAGTTGTATGATTTCGAATGCAGAATATTCTGGATTTAGAAAGGAGATAGTTTCAGTGCATTTGACATGAGTAAAGTATCATCCCCACTGGGTCCTGAGGTGGCACTTGTTACCAAACACATTACTAGCCGTGCAATAAATCATATAAATATTCTCAGTCAGTGGGATAATTAAACTCTATTCATAGTCACACATCGTTTGAGGTCTGGTTTTGCTGCTAAATGAGATGCAGAAATGCCTTCTGCTCCTTTTCATCAGGGTTAATACAAAAGATATAAAATCTCCATCTTTTTTCATGGAGTTGAAACACATTCTTATTGGTAAAGTATCACAAGAATGGAGAAGTAAGAATCTAATGTTGTCATTACTTACATGAAGCCAATACTCAATACTTACACGATCTAATAAATGCCCACAGAAGAGAAAAACTCAAATCTATCCAAGGAGGGGAGGCCGGGGAACTAGCGAGCAGGGAAAGGGAAGGAGGGAAAGAGGGAAGGGGATGGATGTGCTCCCACTTAATGGTCACAACATTAAGGTGTATGGCACACATTTGGGGGGAGGGACACAAATATAAGAGAGAGTCTACCTAACAAATGCAAACATTGTAACCTAACTCTTTCTATCCTTAAATTAACCTGAAACAATAATAAAAAGTTTACATGGATGGAGCTGGAACATATTCTTCTTAGCAAAGTATCTCAAGAATGGAAGAAAAAGTATCCAATGTACTCAGCCCTACTATGAAACTAATTTATAGCTTTCATATGAAGGC
>CAUYON010061159.1:0-36197 GCA_963573935.1 Arctocebus calabarensis
TCAAAAATGTTTTCATATAGTAAACGAGAAAATCTCATGAATGTTATGTCAATCAGGTTGATAAAAATATCTCAGATTGCGTGTGAAGCCCGCACACTGTACCCCATGATTGAACTAATGTACACAGCTATGATTCAATAAAAAAAATAAAAAATAAAAAATTTCTTATGTGGCTTTGTTGCCAGTCTTCTGTACAGCCTTTCTGCTCCTTTCCCTTTTCCTTTCCTTTCCTTTCGTTCTATTTATTTTTGAGACAGAGTCTCACTTTGTCACCCTGGGTAGAGTGCTGTAGCAACCTCAGACTCTTGAGCTCAAATGATCCTCTTGTCTCCGCCTCCTGAGAGCTGGGACAACTGGAGCCTGCCTCCATACCTGGCTAGTTTTGTTTGTTTGTTTGTTTGTTTTCTTTTTTTAGTAGAGATGGGTCTGGCTTTGCTCATGTTGGTCTTGAACTCAGTGTAGGTGCTTCACCCGCCTTGGACTCCCAGAGTGCTAGGATTATAGACATGAACCACTGTGCTCAGCCCTTTCTGCTCCTTTTATCCAGTGTGTTTAAGGAATATTTAAGTAAACAGTATATTCTTTTCATAATTTTGAAGGTACAAATTTAGAATTTCTTTTAATCTGATCATATCCTATACTTGTTACAGTTCCCAGCTTTGTAATAAGATAATAGAGGGGACATAAATAGTACTTCTTCCTCTACCTCCTCCTTTATCAACTATATAAAAATTTCCAAGACTATAGTGTTGTAACTGCCTTTGTGGTTATATGGTCTTATTCATTAATATTTTCCCAGTTCAACAGTGTGGATTCCCGCTTCAGAGTAAGAAGGCTGGAGACAGGCTGGGGGAAGTACTACAAGAAACACTTATAGCAGATGTTGTAAGACTGAATTCTTGTTCATAGCCCTTGCTTACTAGTTGGATGATCCTGAGAAAGCCAGTACATCTCTCTGAGCCTTGGACTTCTTGTTAATAAAGCAAAAGGATTGAGTAATGTAATGTTTGTGCTGCTACCAAAGTCAAAAAGCTGATTCCTTTGTGCCTTTTGGCTCAAACCCTAATTAAATATAATAACCAGTCTTTTCCTGTGATGCTTGCTAAATTAATGGGTTATTACATAGGTGACATGTGTGAAAGCACCTTACATTGTGAGCATGTCTTGTGTTATAAGTATTTATGATACCAGTGGGAAATACTGCCACTAAAATGCATAGAGAAGTTTCAGTCCTGATATATTCCAGGATCTTTTGAAATATAGAGACTGGGAGTGCCACATATTGAATAGGCATCATAATTGCCCAAAGAAAGATAATTAACATAAGATATTGGGCCTATAGTACTTCTGTGGGCTGTACCTACAGAAAGTTTTTGAAAAATTCTGTGTAGAATTCTGCTGTGAAGTCAGAGTTGAGAAGAATGGATAGATGTCTTTATCCACATCTGGATGCTTGTGTCTCTCCCAAATTCGCAACTTCGACCTAATGCCCATTGTGATAGTATTAAGAGGGAGGGGCCCTATCTGAAAGGGGTTAAGTCATAAGGGCTCTGTCCTTAGAAAAGAAGTTGGAGGGAACTGCTTTACCCCCTTCACTATGAGAGGACACAGCAGGAGGGCGTCCTGCTGGAGCAGAGAGCAAGCCCTTGCCAGACTCTGAAACCAGAGGAACCATCTTGGGCTTCCCAGACTCTAGAACTGTGATAAATAAATAGCTATTATTTACCATTTACCCAGCTTTGCATATTTTCTTATAGCAGCCCAAATGGACAGATATAGAAACCGTTTATGTATATGCAGGTATATTAAAAAGTCCTTGAATTCCAGCAGTTCTCCTAGAGGCTTTGGAGTTCCTCTATCACTTACTTAGTCTGTGGTCTTATGCAAGTTATATACTTTCTCAGTGCCTGATTGTTCATCTCTAAAATGGGGATAACTTTTCCAGTTAGAATGTAAGAATCAAATGTGATCTTGCCTGTCTATTCTTTGCAAGGTATGTATCCCAGAGTAAAGTAAAAGCTATTGTAACGGTTACTTGGATTGAGTGTACAGATGGGCTAGAGTGCCATGGTGTCAGCCTAGATCAAAGCAACATTAATTTCTGGGTCCTCCCTCCTCAACTTCCAAGTAGCTGGGACTACAGGCACCTGCCACCATGCCCTGCTAATCTTTCTTTCTATTTTTAGTGGAGATGGGGGTTTTACTCTTGCTCAGACTGGTCTCGAACTCCTGAGGACAAACAATCCTCCCACCTTGGCCTCCCAGAGTGGTAGGGTTACAAGTGTGAGCCACCATACCCAGCCATAAGCAAGCATGTTTTATAAATCTCTAAATACACAGATAATAAATCCAGATTCATTTCAGCATTGTCCTCATTCTCCCTAAGAAATTGTAGCTCTAGCTTTATTCTAGTCATATCATTAGATTTAGTATAATTAAACATGTTTTATTTAATAAATTAGTTAAATGGTGAACATTATGACTTGGGTTTCAATTGAGTCCTTGAGGCATTATTTGCCGATATAAAAATATTAGGTAATTTTAAAGAATTATCAGAAAGATTAAAATATTAATATGCTCCTCTATTTCAAATTTATATCTCCCTAATTGTAATGATCCATCTTTCCTTTTATGTTACTTGTAATTTTAAATAAATTATCACACAAGTTTTATAGAAATCACTTTTTTCATTTGATTGGGTGTTTTTAGGTCAGTAACTTTCTCATTTCTTTTTAAAGATTTATGTGAAAGTCTGAAATTGATACCAGGAAGCTAATTGTCACCAAATTCAAATGTAACATCCAGAGTATAGAGTCTTTCTCCTATTCTAGTGATTGAACAAGAATTAATATTTGAGGTTAAACCAGAGTAAAAGGCATTATTTTTAGTGATACATCTGTTAAATTGTTTCTTTATTAGTGACAATTTATGATTCAATTATAATCCTAATTTTTTTCACTGGATTATCATTTTTTGTCACTTGCTATTGCTTCTTTGGGATTTACTTTTGGCACTTAAATCTGATTTGAGGGCTTGTCTTCAAAGTATTTTTTTTCACCTACACCTAGTTACAATAACACTGCCATTATCCTGTCACCCCCTACCTGCCCCTTTTGTTCTTTTGGTGAGCATGCTTTCTTCTGAAATCTTACATAAGGATGAACAAAATTAAAATGAAGAGGAAACTTAAAATTGTAATTGTTTTTATCTATATATAAATGACATAAAAGTAGAAAAATGTTTGGATAATGTTTTCTAAACTTAAAAAGCTTATTTTAAGTTGTGTACTGTGAAAAATGGACTGGGTTCTACCTACAAAAATTTGTTTTAGAGGAACTTTGTGTAAGAGAAATTCAGATATGAGTTGTCATCTTACGGAGCACGTTAGACCAAAACAGCCTCAGAGATTGTGTTTTAGTGAGTTACTCTGTTCCGCATTCTTGGTGGATTACCCAAAGTTATTTTCCTGTTTTGCTTCTTCATAGCATTCTATTTGGTGTAGGCATCTACTCCCTCCCATGCAATTAAGGAAAGATGATTCCATGCCCAGAACCAGGGATCTATCCTGGCATGAAAAGACTAAAAGTTAGCAAACCAGAACAATTTAACGTAATTATAATGAGACTGCTGCTGGAGAGGAACAGCCTCCCACAGTGCCTCTGGAACCTTCTGCAATGATCACTTTACTGATATGGTCTCATTGTGGTTATGGTATTGTTTGAGTTAGGCCATTGCACTTTTTGCCATGGACTGTTATGTGCTTACATGACAAATTCCTACATCTTCCTGTAAACATAGTTCCGCACATTCCAGAAGACCTGATAGATTTCTTTAGTTCCATCTTAATGTTAAGTACTGTCTCTGCCCTTTCCTGGCAGCCAGTTATCCCAATCTGTATACCACTCCATCATCTACCCTACTCAGTGCTCCCCCCCTTTAAAAACATTGCCCTGTAATAATGTATACTCAGTTGCAGTAAAAAAATCAATTTTACGTATGGATCAGAATTTGTCAGCACATCCTTTGCTGGTTTACACCATGCCAGCTTGCTCTGCCATGCTAGTTGGGACCTCTGACCAAGCCAGTGGACCAGTGGATATGTGTATGGTACATGAGCAAATCAAAGAACTAACTTTAAGAAGTTAGTTTAAGTTTTAGTTAACTTAACTTTAAGTTTTAGTTAGCTTTAACTTAACTTTAAGTTTTAGTTAACTTTAAAACTAAAAGAGATTGTGATAGGTTGGATAATGGACCCCAAATATATCCATGTCCTAATTTCTGGAACCTGTCAATGTTAGTTTATGTGGCAAAGGAGCCTTTGCAGATGTGATTTTGTTAAGGATCTTGAGGTGAGTTGATGATTCTGGATTGTTTGGATGGGCCCAATGTGATCACAGAAACTTTGTGAGAGGGAGGAGAGGGGGACAGGAAGAATCAGAATCACATAGCAGGCCTTGTGACAACAGAAGCAAGGATTGGAGTGATGCAACTTTAGAGACCACAAACCAAGGAATAAGTTGTTGGGTGGACCCTAAAAAAGACCCAGAAATGGATTGTCCCCTGAGGGCCTCTGGAAGAACCAGCCTGGCCAACAGATTGACTTTAGTGCAGTGAAACTGACTTCAGACTTTTACCTTCCAAAAGCATAAGATAATAAAGCCGTATTATTATGACTTTTTGTTTTAGAATATTACAGAAATATTCATGTTTTATTTACAAAATTTGCTTTTGTACAGTTTGAGTCAAAGTTATAAATGTGTCCTTTACCCAGATGCTGTTCTTTGTACCTATGAGGTGTGAATTTACCCAACCTCTTCTCCCCATTCCCTCCTGATGGATTGCCATTGAGTTTTACTTACATATGTGCACGTTAAGTGCTGACCAGTTAGGTCCAATTTAGTAGTGAGTACATGTGGTGTTTGTTTTTCCATTCTTGTGATACTTCACTTAGAGGAATGGTCTACAGTTCCATCCAGGTAATTACAAAAGATACTAGATCATCATTTTTCTTTTTATGGTTAAGTAGTACTCCATGGTATACATATGCCACATTTTATAAATCTACTCCTGTATTGGTGGGCACTTAGTTTGTTTCTACATCTTTGTGATTCTGAATTGTGCTAGTATAAACAATCAAGTGCAAGTATCTTTGTTATATAATATCTTTTTATCCTTTGGGCAAATATCTGGCAGTGGAATTGCTGTATCAAATGGTAGATCTACTTTTAATTTTTTAAGGCATCTCCACATTACTTCCCATAGAGCTTGTACAAATTTGCAGTCCCCAAAACAGTGCATAAGAGTTCCTTTCTCTCTGCATTCATACCAGCATCTGTTGTTTTGGGAAGTTCTAATGAGAGCCATTCTCACTGGAGGTAGGTGATATTTCACTGTGGTTTTGATTTGCATTTCTCTGATGATTAGAGACATTTTCACAGCAACAACAAAAATAAATGAATGAGACGTGATCGAATTAAAAAGCTTCTGCACAGCCAAGGACAAAATCAATGGAGCAAATAGACAACCTACAGAACGGGAGAAAATATTTGCTTGCTATACGTTCAATGAAGGGGTGATAACTAGAATCTACAAAGAATTCTGGCAAATCAGCAAGAAAAAAATCAAACAACCCCATTAAAAAGTGGGCAAAAGACTTAAAAAGTGTGCAAAACATATGAGCAGGGACTTTTCAAATGAAGATATACTAAAAGCCAACAAGTGCATGAAAAATCTATATTATTTTTAAGTCACTAAGTTTATGATACCTTGTTACAGCAGCAATAGGAAACTAATTCAGAGATTCAGAGACCTTTAAAATGTGGATTAATGAGTGCTAATGTCAATCTGGACTATGCTTCTGCTGACTGGAGTCACATTCTCTCTGTGTTGCACCACGCAGTCAGGATGTCAGTAATTATGGTCTTGAACATTCTGGTGAGGTTTATGTGTTGTGATAAGGGTTGCAGGAACAGGCACTTAGAATTTGCTTAACACATTTCTCCTTTGCTAAAGTTTTTAAACAACTGGAATCTTTCTGTGAAGAAATTTTTTTTTTTTAATTTTACCTGCTAGATACATTTCTCTGTAAATTTTCTCAACACTTTGTTTCTCTGATTTCTGTTGATTCTTATTCAGTGCTGTCTGTTTCAGACAAGATACATAAAACTATCAGAAATTAAGCTTGACTTTCCTTTTGTCAGTTCTTTTGCTTGACTTTCAAGGAAAAAAGCAGGTACTCTTTTGCTCTTTACTGTGGTTTTATTGCCCTGTGTGTGCTTAGGTTCAAACTTTCTCATGTCCAGAAAAATCTTCTGCTACTTTATTGGTGTATCGTACGTGACATGTAGAATTTTTAGACACCCGTGATGGAATCCTGGACTAATTACTCCTAGTACTAGTAGTCTGTGGTGCCTGTGTCGTGTTGACAGACTCTCCTATTTATTAGCTGTCACACTGATTTGTTAACAGGGAAAATATTAAGCATTTTTATTCACATTTTTGTGAGGTCCCACCTAACAGAAACTGCATGTTGGTAATTCTGCAATAGTTGAATATTATAGTATTCTGTGAGATTTGGGAGTGAGTAGTACGCAACAAGGAACAGAGGAATACTAATAGACCATTGGGTAAAGGGATTGTTTCATGTTGGTATTTGCTTCTTTTCTCATTTATCAGTTGCAAAGATTACAAATGCAGGTCCTAGCATAAAACAGAATCCTTAGGAAGTTTTGTATGCTTTTGGTATAAGGGTTGATTTTAGAAAGTCCTTGACTAGACTTTGGATTTGAATCTTCATACATACTTACAAGAAAAAAAAGAAATATAAACTAATGCAGGCTATTTCATTTTTAAAAACGTAATGTTAAGTAAAAAATTGAATCTAAGAATGTAAGAATATATATTATCCACTTAAAATTGACGTGCTGCTCAGGCAATATGTTTTTACTTACAATTTGTTATTAGCAGATTTTTGCACAGCTATGGTTTACAAATTTCATTGTGAATAAGAAGCATTTCAAATTACTTAATAAAATATTAGTTCTTGGGTTCTTTACCCCAGACATTTTGTTTCAATCAGTTAAGAAAGGACTCCGGAATCTCTCTACTTAGCAAACTCCACAGGTCATTCAGAAATCCTCAGGCTACACCACACAGCTATATATAGCCCATCAACAATCAGCAAAGTATCTTAAGAATGGAAGAAAAAGTATCCAATGTACTCAGCCCTACTATGAAGCTAATTTATAGGTTTCCTATGAAGGCTATAACCCAACTATAGCATAAGAATATGGGGAAAGGGGCAAGGGAGGGAAGGGGAGACGGGAGGTTGGGGTGTAGGGAGGGTAATTGGTGGGGCCACATCTATGGTGCATCTCAGAAGGGAACAGGCAAAACTTACTAAGTGCAGAATACAAATGTCTTCATACAATAACAAAGAAAATGCCCTGAAGGCTATGTTAAACAGTTTGAGGAAAACATTTCAGATTGCATATGAAACCAGCACATTGTACCCATTGATTGCACTAGTGTATGCAGCTATGATTTAATAATAAAAAAAATTAGAAATAGAAAAAAATTACTGAGGATGTGCTAGGAAATCATAAATGATTTCTAGTCTTTTCAGAAAAATTGTTTTTGGAAATACAATCAGCCACATGTAAATTATGCTGTACTAAGTTGCAGAACACTTTTGAATTAAGCTTAATCTGCAAGCCTATGGTAGTTGTAAGGTTCTGGATCTCATGCCAATTTGTGTGATGCAAACAGCATCATTTAAATGTGGCTGTAACACATTTAGATAGATGACAAGGAAACCAGCAAATATTTCCATACTACATACTGACTGAGAAATCGTGCTTGCTGCCAGTGGTTTGATCAGCATGCATTTAGGATTTAATAGTTTGCATTTTTTGCTTATTCACTTGCCCTAAATGCTTAATGAATAGGCTCTAAGGCTTTAATTTTCAACCAATCCCAAGTTTATTACTAAAGTTTATCAAGCAATAAACACACTATTGCACTTATACTGTCATGTTTTTATAAAGTAGTTTATAAAAGGTGACATCTGGCAAAGAGGCAGATCTATAAAAATCATGCTGGTGGATGTAGTGTCATTTTTTCTACCATCCACCCAGAAAGAGTAATATTATTTTGACACACACATACATCTCCACTGTCAAGTTGCTATTTTTATAGTTAGCTTACTGCACATATCCTTAAGCTATACAAAACCTTTGGGCTAATGCAAAAAGTGACATTTCTGCATATTTATTACAATGCTATTTTAGAGGTTGACTTTGCCTGATAGGATTTTTCCAAGAACAATGTCATGTTCATGACAGTGGGCATTGTTTAGAACAGTATTATTGTACAGTTAGCTAGGAAAGGTCAATGTGAAAGGACAAAGCTTAAATAGCTTAATTTAATTTGGTATGAGTATTCCTTAATATTTGCTAGTATAAGGGGGAGAGGAAAAAAATAATACAGCCCTGAGGAGCCATTCCATAAATAGTCAAGATTCTAACCTATTATGTTTTTGAACATATGCTCTAACCTGCAATTCGGAAACTCCACTCCTAGGTTTATCAACTGAAAGGTTATATGAAAATATTCACAACAGTTCATAAAAGTTCTTTTTCGGAAGCATTCAAATGTCCATCAACAGCAGAATGGATAATTGGAGAATACGTATACATTGGAATATTTCACAGTGGTAAAAACATACATCGGCTGCCTGGCATAGCGACATTTATGAATCTCACAGTATGTGGAGTGGAAGAAACTGGATGCTAAAGAGTTCATACTATATTTTTTTCTACACTTGAAATTCAAGAACTAGTAAAGCTAATCTATGATGATAGAAGTGAGAATGGTGCTTACCTTTGTGTATAAAAGAAGAGTGGTGGGAGTTAATTGAATGTACTATGTAAGAAAGGTCAAAGGGAGTCTTCTGGATTGATGGAAATATCATATAATGTGACTGGGTGGTGGTTACCTGTGTGTATATGTAAGGAAAAATCCACAGCTGTACATTTAAGATTAGCCCACATTATCATATGTTCCGGCTATCTACAGCTGTAACAAACTACTCAAAAACACAACAGCTGAAGACACCTTATATCTCATAATGCTGTGGTTTAGGGAAACTGATAAGGGCTTGGGATGAAAGGCTTATGACAGTTCAGTAATGTCTAAAGACTCAGCTAGGATGACTCACATGGCTGGAAGTTGGGTGAGTATCTCTCTTTTCCTTCTCCAGATAGCTGTCTTGAGCTTTCCCATAACATGGTAGCCCCAGCATGGTCAACTTCTTACTTGAGAAATTTTGGCTTGAAAAGCTAGTGTTTTAAGAGAAACACCCATTTATTAAGACCTGGGCACAGTAAGTTCTGCTGAATTTTGTTGGTGAGAATACTCAGTAGGCCATCAAACTCAAGGGAAGAGTCTCTAAACCCTCTACCTCTCAATGGAAGAAATACTAAAGATTTCATGCCATCTTTATTCTGCCACATCATACATATGTTATATCTCAGTTAAAAGTTTTTAAAAGTTCAAATCAATGTTTTTGCTTTCAAAACTTTCTCCTGTTTTGGAAGCTATTATAAAATGTGAGCCTACTTCTGAAAAACACAAACAACAAAAGACAATCTTCATTCGAAATCAGTTTCCATCACATCACACTTCTCCATTTTCCTTTTGAGGTTGAAAATTCTATAACTTTTTCTTATTTTATTTGAAGTTTCTCAGCTTTGATTTTTATTTTATCCTGGTTTGGGTGAACTTAGACTTTTATTTAATCATTCACGGCCTAGAGTTAACTGTCAGATTGAAGCCAGATAAGGCTTCTGATGCTACCGAAATCCTTTGCTCCTTTTGATTTATGGGTAATGAATTTGCCCTCTATAGTCAGTGTATGATTTTTTAAAAAGAAATCCTATATCTCTTATTAATCATCTATCAGAAATGTGTTGCCCAACAGGCTTCTTTGTAAAGATCATTATTAAGAGACAAGAGCAGGACAGCTGCATTTATGCAGTGAGACTTTACTTGTGATTGACAGGAAATGTTTATTCAAGCTAAATAAAGCTAGTGTGAAAGAGGAGCCTTTTAAACTATTCAGCTTCATTTGAACATGACACTGATGTAGACAGCTTGGGAAAGCAGTGTGTGCACACAAAAAGCTGCATTATCAAACGTATCAAAAGATTTCAACACCAGTGCACCAAACATCTCTAGCAGAGATAATTACAGCCCTGTCTCCTGGCATAATTTGAGCCAAGAGCTACACTTGAGCCTGATCTTTAAACAGCATTGTACATCACATTTGAAGACATTTCAGGGCCATATTGAGGGACGTTTCTCAATTTTGTGCTAGCAACTTCAAAGTCCATTTTATAGAGTCAAGATTAGAAAGATCTAACCTCATCCTCTCAGATTTTCTTTTTAATTAATTGCAAACGCTACCCTTTCACTTCCCCCTGGGAATCCAGAAAGGATTTTTTGCAGTCATTCCATATTACCATATTTTTAAGACTCTGCTTTCATTTGTCACTTAAAGAGCTTTGCAGTGTATAAAGCCATGAACCCAACACTACAGCAGTATCACTTTGTCAAAAGAGAGTTGTTTGCACTTTACGTGACCAACCTATTTGTATAAAGTGCCAGTGTTTGAACTAAATACACCACGAGACGTCTAAGTCCTAGATGATGGAAACTCATCTGTAGCTCTAGTTTGCCTGCTCTTATTCTTTCCCCACCAGCCTGCTAGATCAGCTCCCATATTCTGCTAATGCCACAGTTCTCAACCTGTGGGTCATGACCCCTTTGGGGGTCGAATGAAGCTTTCACAAGGGTTGCCTAATTACATCCTACATATCATATATTTACATTACAATTAATAACAGTAGCAAAAATACAGTTATGATGTAGCTACAAAAATAATTTTATGCTTGGGGATCACCACAACATGAGGGTATTAAAGGGTCATGGAGCCACTTCAGAAGGCACCTATAGTAATTTTAGAAAGCTAGCTTTTGACATATTAGTTTCCTCTTCTGATCACTAATTTTTGAATGTTGTATAGTCACTATTTATAAAAATGTCAAGGAAGGTGCTAATGTATACACATATATGTATTTACATCATATGTAATGTTGAAAGCGTATGAATATGTGGGTGAATAGTGTACTTCAGTAACTCACTGACTATGATAGAAACATGACCTTCAGAATTGACTGGGCTCTAATCCACGCTCCTCTACTCCCAAGCAATATGACTTCAGGGAAAATAAGTCTGAGTTTGTTTCTTCATCTATAATTTGGGAAAAATCATACCAACCTGTGCTAGGTTATTGATACACTGGGTCTCATGTGTGGCATCATGCTAAGTGCCAGCGTTCTATTATCCCAGCACATTTTCTCTGCAAAAGAGTTGAGTTGATTCTCCATGGAAGGTTTTATTTTATTTTAAACTTCTTAAATATTTCATATTCAAATTGTTAGCAAATAAAATTGTATGTATATGCATGTCTATATGACACCTTCTTTATATAGATAAAATATAAAGATACATATAGATGTCGTGTTTTCATCATACTTCTCCAGGGTGGTTGAGAGGCCAGCAGTGGCAACTTAGATCCCACCTGGAAATCTATTCTCAATGCTAAACTTCAGGTCCATTCCAGACCTATTAAATCAGAATCTTCATTTCAACCTTTAAACTTAAAGTTAACAAGGCACTTTTCTGGTAGAATGACTACTGGCTTGTAAATTGGTTCTAATGGTGTCCTTTAAAGACTTTTAATCAAGACATTCAGAATTTGGTACATTTTATACCATTACCCATTAGCAGGGAGCATATGAAGTCCCAAACATATATAATGAAAACAAAAGTTTTATAAAATAGTATTTATCCTTGCTACATGCTAAGTACTCACATGTTTTTATTGTATTTAAATTTAAAGTATGCCAGTCATGGCCCACTAAATTGACCTTATAACATAGTTTATAAAGAACTTTTTTATTGCATTACCTTGAGCAAGTCATTTTTTCTTCCTCAGATCATGATATTCTCAGCTGTAAAAATGGTTGGGTTGAACAAATTGATTTCAAATGTCTCTCAGCTTAAACAGCCTGAGATACTTTATGAAATGTGAAAATCCACCCTGGACCATGTTTAAGAAAAGGGCCTGTTTGTTGGTTATTATGTTGTTTTATTGAGAGGGCCTGTAGGAACACATACAAACATTGGCTCACAGACCACAACTTTTGCATAATAAAAACTTATAGCTCAAAATGGTAGACAACGCAGAGTGAGCAATTATGTATGGGTCCTAATGTGTCATTATTTTAAACAAAAGACACAACCATAACCTTTTGAAAAAAAAAATATGCATCCTTGGCTCGGCGCCTGTGGCTCAACGGGCTAAGGCACTAGCCACGTACACCTGAGCTGGCGGGTTCGAATCCAGCCCCTGGGCCTGCCAAACAACAATGACGGCTTCAACCAAAAAATGGCCGGGCGTTGTGGCGGGTGCCTGTAGTCCCAGCTACTTGGGAGGCGGAGGTATGAGACTTGCTTGAGCCCAGGAATTGGAGGTTGCTGTGAGCGGTGATGCCATAGCACTCTGTCCAGGGTGACAGCTTGAGGCTCTGTCTCAAAAAAAAAAAAAATGCATCCTTTATTAGTGTATAACTGAAACATAGTGAGTTAAATCCTCTGTCTGATATACAGTCAGAACATTAAACAGGCATGCATTTGGGAAAAAACAAAACAAAACAGTGACTATATAATGGAGAAAGCTGACAACTTCTTGACCAGTGATCAGAATTCACATCACCAATAATGAGCAAATATACATCCATGTGTCTCCTCATGTGATATGCTGAGAAGGACACACCATGACCAAGAATAACCTTAAGTCAAGAATACCTAACATGAATCTCAAGGACTTACCAGAGAGACCCCAAATAAGTAATCATTCTATTTTTTCCCCATTATATATATATATATCCACATGTGTGATAGGCAGGCAATGGGAAAGAAAAAAAAGAGTCAAAGAAAGAAAGGCAAAGTGATTGAGATTAAAAGAGAATGGAGAGACATGAACATTAAATAAGATGCTATATTGGATTTTACGTTGGAGGGGGGAAGATGTCATAAGAGACTTCACTGGGTTAATCGACAGAACCGAGAAACTGAAGACAGTGGGGTAGGCATAGTAGTGTGCCAATGTTAACGTTTCCTAAAGTTGGTAACTGTGCTTTGGTGACAATAGAGAATATCTTTAAATATGACTAAAGGTCAGCTTATTTTCAACTGAGACAGGAAAAAAAATTAGTGGGTATAGAGAAAAAGAGCAATTGAATGTGCAAGTGATGAGCATATGGGGAAAATATTAATAATTAATGAATCTGGGATATGCATAGGTCTCTCTTGTACTATTCTACTTCTTGGACCACGTAGTTAAGTTTAAAATTAATTTCAAAATAAAAAAAATATTTAAAAGGAATCCTTTGTTTCCTTTCTCTCCTCTAATCAGTGTCCTTGTGTGTTTCAGGTATACCTGCAGTGTTTTTCCTTGGAGGAGTTGTGCCCTTTGAGGTCATAAAAGGTTGAACTGGAGGCTCCAGTTCTCTCTAATGACTCCAGTGTTCCCCAGTAGCTGTCAGCTCCTGGAGAGGCTGACCAGAGAGGCCTGGTCCCTGGCTGTCCTGCACCTCTGTGCCTTTTGGTTTGTTCCTTTTCTTTTGCCACCTTCTTTTAGACCAAGGAGCAGAGGAAGGATTTACAGCTGATGGGCTGACTCATTTTTGGTGAGGTTCTCAATTGACCACCAGCCATTTCTTGTCCTGTGTCTTGCTCTAGGTAACTAAATCCTCATACCTTTCACTACCAGTCTCTTTGAGAAAGTGCCATTCCCCTTTGACCTTGAAGAACACATAGTCTTCTACGAAAACACTGCAGAATGGAGAAGTAGGTGTCTGAAGATGTTTGGACATACCAGTGAGCCAAGACCCTTAAATAATAGCTCATTGGCTCTGTGGAAACCTGGAATCCATTAAATCCTTTTTTTTTTTTCCTTTTAAGTTTGGCTTTCCTGTCCCGTGCTGGGAGAGTATTGGAAGGGTAAGTAAAGGTTGATTTTGTTTGCTTGCTTTCTTGTCTGCCTGCACTGCCCACATGACCTGCTTCCATAGCAGGAGACCTTCAGTAATTGTTAATTATCCTGCCAAGACGCATCCTTGTCCTCAAGGAGTTGCGATCTTATTGATGAAATGAGACACTTGAATGTGAAACTGACTGAAAGCGTGTGTGATTAAGTATATTAAAAAAAAATTAGCAAGCAATATGTAGCAGGAATCTGGGAACCAAGGGACCATGTTGGCTGTGGAAGCGAACTGAGCTGGTAGGAAAAGTTGAAGAGCAGAGAGAAAGTGTCTCCTGGGAGCTGCTCAGAGAGGTACCTAATGGCCTATATTGAAAGAAAAAAATACAGCAACAGGAAAAGAAGCAAACAACTGAGGCCTAGGATCTCAGATAGTTTCCTGAAAATGAGACCTCATGCTCTAATGAGAGTGAGGGGGGGAAATCTCAAACCCCTGGATCTCAGGTTTTCACAAAAAGCCTTCATTTAGACTTAATATATTTCCAAAAGGGGAGTAAAGAAATGCTTGAATAGAAATGCAAAAAGCCATCTACAATAGCCACTTGAACACTTACCAGCTCTGCACTTGCAATTTTTAAAAAAAATTAGTTCTATCCTTATCATGTGACTATCATAATCATGCTTAAGTTAATTTTTTAGTGTTCACAGTATCTTATGTTAAAATCGATCATAGTTTTTGAACCTTTGGTTTGAGAATGCTTTCTTTTTTGTAATATATCAAGAGTCTTGAAAGTAGAAATAGAGGCCTCTCTTGTTCTTCCAGAGGCTCTGTCTGTCCCCTCCCACCCTGATGATAACATCTTCTTACAGAGCATTTCATGTACCTGGCCAGTTAGATTTTTCTCTATCCCTGCTTCTACCCCCAACCCCCAAGATAAATGATTCCAAACCTTCCACTGCAAACAAAGTTGTGTTTAGTTTATTGGTAATTAATTGCTATCACTTCCCTGAAAAAACATAATGGAACTACAGAGCAATCACTTAGAAAGGGAAACAACTGTCAATTATCACTCTAATGAATCCTATTTACCAGAGGTGAGATGCTAAGGCTCCCAGCAGCCTGGCTGGTGCACAATCTTCAGTACAGTCATCTGAAACTTGGAAACAGGCAATGTGCTCTGTACATAGAAAGTGCAAGTCACAAAATCTCATTTCTGTACTTGGTGTGTGATTTGGGAGTCACTCTCAAGGCTAGATTTTAAAGTGGTCTCACCCATGGGTAACACTTTGGAACTATGCTCATAGCTAGTAATTAACTTCTCTCTGGTAGTATTTGAATATGAGTAAATAGAAACAACCATTCCTAGTATGAAAAAAATTATATAGTATAGTTTTGGTGATGATCATAGTTATTGGGATGATCACAGCAGTGATGTGATAGACAGCATTTACTGAATCATCGGTTACACAAGTCTTATGCTGAACGTTTCATATGAGTCATTCAATTCTCAACACATTCCTGTGTTAAAAAATAATTGCAGAAAAGCAAATTCTACCTCTTGTGGAACTATAAAATGAAAATATGTTAAGATTTTGTTCAATCAGGGCGACATTAAAATCAGTTGAAAGAGCATATGAGAGGCGTGCGCGCACGCGCACACACACACACACACACACACACACACACACACTAGATTAGATCGTTTTGTTAGGTACAGAAGGGATAATATCCTTCTGGTACTTAACAACCTATACAAGTTTTTCTCTCTTCTTAGAGTTGTAAATTAGCTCTAAAAACAGAAAGTCAAGCCCAACAGAGTCTCATTACCCTGAAATTATACAGGGAGCTTGATTGCCTATCACCAAGTTTCAGATGACTTTTCTTTAAGGTAGGTAGTACAAGTACCCACACATGACAAATGAAGAAACTGAAACTTTGTGAGGTTAAGCAACTTTCCCATGGTTAATAGTAAGAGACAGAGCTAAGAGGGACCAAAGTCCGACTCCTTATGCAGGTGATACTGTCTAGTGATGAACAATATGAGCTCAATGAATACAGGGATTTATGTTCACCTCCCAAGGACTCTGGGCAAGGTGAGTACTATACCTCTGTTTTTCTTCTTTTGTGAAGCAGTGTGGCTAATAGTTATTTGCCTCAAAATGGCATTGGGAGGGTTCAGTGAGTTGACACATTAAAGCACTGCGTACGTTACCGTGCAGTGATCCCTGGGTAAATGGTGGCTGCTGCTATCATCATTAGTAATAATTGTCACAATAAGTGCATGTGCTGAACAAAATGTATCTTGGAAATAGCAGTGCCCTGACTTCTCTATCTTGGTCTTGGTTGCCTAGAGAGTTTGGGAATAGGCAGCATATAATCTCTAGGTGTCATTATGAAAGGGAGACAACTCTGTCCCAATCTTTGTCTGGGATCCTGACTGGTTTCAGCTAACCACATGCCTAGTTTGGCAGTATAGCATTTGAGACAGTGCCTCTTTGCTTGCGAACTGAACAACAACAATTCAACGTAGCTCAACAATGCAATATATTTGCTGTTTTGCCATCTGCAAGACTTTAAAGATATGTGAATCCCTGATACTTGTAGCATGAGTCATTTTTAGTCATTTTTAAAACATACTCAAAGTAAATATCAGTGTCATAGACCACACTTTAGGTTTTCTTGATGATAAAAATATAAGCAAGAGATTCAGTCCTTCCTTGAACTTACATTTCTCTGTATCTGTGAGAATTGATTGTAATTTTTGGAACTTGTGGGTATTATCTCACTGTGTTATGCTGGATGGATGAGATTTAAAAGGACACTTTTTATAAATACAGTCTATTGGAAATGAGGGGTGCTGAACTAGAGAAATCAAAGGTCAAATGACGAAATGGTGTATGGCTGGTGAATTTACCATCTTTTCTGATAAGACTTCTCTGTAGATGTTAAGGAAGTTTGAAGACTTTCCTTACCTGTGGAATGAGAGCCTTATTGAAGTCAGCATATCTGCATTTAGTTGCTTGGGTATATCGATAATGTCTGTCTTTGCTCTCATCTTTGTTGTGTGTGTTTTGGAGGCAGAACAAAATATTCATGTTCTGGTTGAAAGATTGATTCTGGTGGAAATGAAGAGAATTGTAAGAAAAGGATGGGAGAAACCCCCTCAGACTACAACCTTCCTAATGTTGTAATGTATTTTCATTGTTAAAAAGAGTTGCGACATACAGGTTGAGAACTGCTGGTCAAGAGACATTTATTTGACAGGCATGCAAATGAAATGCTAGTAACTTCTATTAGGATTCCTCAAAATGGGTTTTACAATTTTTCTCCTTCACAGAAAGGTTCTAGACTGGGTTAAATATTTTAGTTCAAATTTCTATTCCATATAGCCTTGACTCCCTCAAAGTAAATTTATTTTCTATTTCACTTTTCATTTTTCCTCAAGCAAAATAGGATTTAAGTCATCAGTGAAATATTGCAGAACGTATTGACTTAGGGCAGATATGTTTCTAATTTTAACTTTTTCAGAAGTTCAGTTGATGTAAATACTCTTTGCTGTAGTTCACCAAGTTTTGTGTACTCTAGGTCTAATCAAAAGTCAGTCTAAGTCAAGAAAAGAATCTGGAATTAATAAAATTCTCTTCTCTATTTGTGTCTGTTCTGCTTTGTAACAGTGATATGTCTTAAACTTTTACATTTTCAAATGTCTTATGAAGGCATACCACAGTACAAAATTTAGGTTCTCTTTGGAAAATAGTGGAATTTTGTTTTAATTGTATAGTTATTAACTGACAGAGTTGGCTTTTCCAAACTACATCTTTGAAAATTAGTTTCCATGACCTTTATAAACATTCAGAATTAAGGTAGGAAGTAAGTAATGAAGTCTCATTGAATTTAATAAAGTTCAATAAAAATTCTACATTTAAAAACTGGCTTCATAAAACAGTGTGTTATTGTGAAAGCATTATATAGCACATCGAAGTTTAAAATTATTAAAAATTACTAAGTATCCATTTGGAATGAGATTTATTTTATGATTTCAGACACCTCGAAAACAAATTGACAATCTATTGCAATGTATTTTGAGATGTAAAAACACCATTAATTACTGTTAATCGTTCTCCTCTAATGTATGTAAATACATCATCCCTTCCCAAGCTCTTGGCAGTTATTTCTTACTTCTTCCTAGACAGCTTAAACATCTTAATTTATTAATATTCACAGCAAGCAGAAAGATAAACACATTATTTTGAAACCCTTGATGAATGGAGATTGGAGATACACTGCTTAGGCGGAATCAACAGATATTAGCTTTTTGGCAATAACTCACAGCTCTCCATGAAATACAATCTGGAAGAAAGAACAAGAGTAAAAAGATGTTGTTAAAGCTGTCTGGAAGCACTTTATTCCGAGATACCTTAGACTTAAAAATTTTAGTCTCACCCTACACTTATTTTATGATTCGTCCCAGGCATGTTAAACTCAGTACCTGCCCCTGCCACGGTGAACATTATTCTTGATTCACTTTACTGGAAATGATTGACAAGGACTTTTTCAGGGATATATTAGCAAAACTGTATTCCCTATTATTTTCTTTCATCTCTGCCTGAACTAGAATATTCATTCTGCTGTTTTAAGACTCTGTGTTGTAAAAGTTAAACAAATAAAAAGGGGGTATTCTGTGTTTTCTTACAGACCCCATGACTGAATCTAAATAAAGTCAATGCTTTAACACACTCACGGGTGGTAGGGTATTTCACCTCCTTAGATATAAAATGTGACAACTGGCAGCATCAATATATCAACATCTGGATCCCTCTCACATACTACACACTGGGTAGTAGGAAAGGAAAAACAAATTTTTGTATGAAAATAGTTTTTGGCATCTTATTTATATAGTAGACTAGATTCAGAGATTCTTTTCCCATTGTCTCTTTTTAACTTTCCTTGATGGAGACATGTATAATCAGCATGTCCTGGTTGCTTAATACAATTAAAGATATTGAGTATTGACGAACATTTCAAATCTGTCTTCTAATTTTGAGTTGCCAGATTTAGTAAGAAAGAATACAGGGGCCCAGCTAAATTTGCATTGCAGGTAAATAGTGAAGTTTTTCTTTCTTGCACCATGCAATATTTGGCAGTACTTATACAGGTACTAAAGTTCAACAGCTCATCCTATCTTTTATGTGACAGCCCTATTTTATGATGACAAGGGATTAGTGTGTTTGTGAGTATGTAAACTCAAACAGCAATTGTCTCTTGTCTATAAAAGGGGAATGGAACTAGCAACGATCTCCAAGGTTGCTGGCAGTGTTATCAGAGCACTTTGATACCTGAACAATTCTTGGCACTAGTAAATACAGTGGCAGCATGAGTGAGCTTTTGTTCCTGAGGTGTGGTGGTCATTTTTTCTAATCATGTAGGTACCTTTTCAGCTGGAATCCTGCTGACACACGTCTGCTATAAGTAAAGGAACCTTCCTGATGCAATTGACAGAAATCACGGAATCATTTGCAAAGCATGGGCTGATCCAAATTATCCCTTGACTAAAATACTTAAAAATTTAATGTCTAGTGTAGTAACAGGCATTGGAAAGAGCTGCAAAAATTGTGATTATTCCTTTTGCTTCTCAGAGGAACACTTATTTTATTTATAATTAGCATGTATCAGTCATGCTCTGGAACATGTATGTACTTAAGTGAGGAAACAGAGAAAAGATGTAGAAGGCTGGCCAGAGCCCAGTTTCAGGCCATATCAATAGTAATAAAAATGGAAGCAAGCTCCATGAGGATACCAGAATTCCCATTGTACCAGATGGAGACTCATCATGATGTTGATGAGTGTCCTAAAGGTGAGATCAACCAATGTTCCTGACTATTACTCTGTGCTCCTCTAAGCAGTGATAACTACTGGACTCCCCTGCCTCCACTCTGTGCTCTGGGACATAGCTACTCTGTATAGATTTTCTACTCTGTATAGAAATTAGAGTACGTTGGATTATAATGCAGTAACAAATAGCATGAAAATCTTAGTGGCTTAACCAACAGGGATTTATTTCTCACTCTTCCAAAGCCCACTTTGGTTCCAGGAGACTGTCCAGAATAGCTGTCCTTCCAAGAGTGGCTCAGCATTTTTGTTTTCTGCTGTCCTGGGGTGCTTTTGTCTCATGATTTCAGGGTTCACCACAGTTGGATAGAGAGACATAGAAAAACACACATTGGCTTTGAAATAACACACATCACGACTGATCACAGTCTGTGGGCCACAATTGGCCACATGGCCCTGTTCAATCACAGAGAGGGTTCTGGAACATAGCCTTCCACTTGTCCACAATGGGAAAGGACCCAGAATCATTAGTGAGTCCTGCTTTGCCACATTGGTGAGCATTGAAAGCCCCAAAGCAACTCAGAATTCCTCTTCACTGTGTTGCAGTCTGTAGTTGGCAATCAACACTGGCAAGCGAGGTAAACCCCATTAGCCATCCTGTACCCTTCTCAGAAGCCAGTGAAAATGCCTGTGGCAGTACGAATTTGGATGTCATGCTTAGCGAGAAATATTTTAGAAATAAATGGAAATAGTTTCTTCTGATAGTCTCTTCCACAGGCTTTTATATTGGTTTGAATTTACCATGACTCTAAGCTCTGTTTGATTTGGAAGAAGGTGGCTTCCAAGTTTGACAGTTATCATTCTTGATGATACTATTTTAAAAATGTATCCCCAATTTGCCTGAAATTTAAGTCCTCCCTAGCTTATTCCCATGCAACAAAAATACTAGAGGTTTTTCATAACTGTGACAAACGGGGGAGAAACATATTAACAAAGCTTTCAATAAAAGTTGAAAATTATTTTTTGATCCCAGTATAAGACTGATGGCATCAAAGCCTTTTCCAGCTGAAGGCAATCTTGTCTGTGATGTCTCAAAGTGCTAGTTGAGGAGAAATTCAGATCAGCCCCTATTTGAATCTAGGCATACCATTCACTTTTCAATTAGATGGAATTTTCTGGTGAATGACACTTTCGTCCAATTAACTTTGAAGGAACCCATCCTCATAACATTTTCATGCCAGAGATATGAGTTAAAACATCAGGGAAATATGATTTTTAGAAGACTAGAGAATAGTCAAGTAAACCATTGAAATGGGAAGTTATATTTCAAAATTCTTCTGCAAAGCAGTTGCTCATACTGTTCTTAAGCAACCAAATTCGTTGTTTGGTCCTCTTTTGAATAACTGTTTTGTTCAAGGTGCCATGCTAGGTACGGTGGTGATCATTAAATTGTGTTAGAGGTATTTTCTAAAAATCAAATGTGAGGCATGGAGAAAGAGAAAAAATGGTAAAATATATAATCAAGTACCATGCTATGTTTTTCAGAGGACTTGCGAGAGAAAGTATCACTCAAGGTTGGAACAGGCCTGTTGCTGGAGACGGGAGATTACGGAATATTGTGTTGATTAAATATGCCAGGAGGAAAGGAAGGGAGAGAGAACCCTGCACTTGAGCTAGAAGCATTTAGCCAAGAAAATTATTTCTTGCCTCTCCAATTCATGCCAAGTTTTTCTTGAACTATTAGTGATTTAAAAAAAAAGAGAGAGAGAGAATGACTGATATTTTCAAAAAGAAAGACACACAAACAGCATCTTTTAATTCCCACAGCATATTGATTCAAAGTGGCCTTCAGTTATTTTCTAATTGGAACCTCCTGATACTCCTTTTAAAAAGCAATTAAAACAGAAGGTAAAATATTAATCTGACATAGAATCATAACTACTTTAAATACATTGAGTCAGTGTGGGTATTTAATTATCTCCTGAGAGTTAACTTTTTAAAAATGAGATTACTTTTATAGTTTTTAATTGGTGAGATGTATAGTTAGTATTTAATGTATGGCTTGAAAACCACACAGGTAATATTAATATCCAAATGCATTTTCATTGTTTAAAATTCAAGCACTACAGAAAAATAAAGAGTAATCTAACCTTCCATACCCTGCATCCTATCTCTCAGTCTTTCTCCTCTAACATTAGACGTTAGGTGTGAATTCTTTAAAATCTATTCTAAATGTTTATTTTGCAAAGGTCCTTTAAAGACTGTCAAGAACATACATAGATCATAAGGTAAGTGATTAGCCTGCTCAAGCAACAGTGAGCCTGCTGCACCGGGGAACTGTGGGGCATCTTAAAAGGAAAAATTAGGGGAAGAGTAGTAGAAAGTTTTAGGAGATGGAACTAGCCATGAGATAGTCCTAGTAGATATTGGTCATAATTTGTCAACTAGGCAATTTCTAAAAACAATCAGAGCTTATGAGTGTAAGCTGAGTATATGAGGCTGAATGAGCTTGTGATAAGAGTTTAGGTTTAGTCAGTAATCATGTATTAGTTAGGTGCCCTAAGTTAGTTTCTTGAGTTATAGTGTAGGATTACAAGATACGGTTGATATTTCCATTCACATATCATACTCTGTGACAAAACATACTAGTTCTTCTGTAAATTTCCATTTTGTTTCTTTATTCTTATGAAGCAATGTCAGTGTCATATGTCACTAAATAACTTTTCTATTGTAAAATCTTGTTATATTTTATTTGTTGATCATAAAACTATTAAAGGTTCAGAACAATGCTTTAGGTAAGATTTTTGTTATAGAATAAATCTTATAAGAGAGAACTATTTCTGTTTTTCAATGAATGAGGGAACAAATAAGGTTCCTAAGATAGAGAAAGCCCAAATGGGATCTAAAGATCCAGGGAAATCTAGAATGAGCTTGGGAGATAATGGTCAGGGTGTTTGAAAGGTGATCAAATGCTCTTTAGAAAAGAGTTTGGAAACAGGGAAACTTCTGACAATCATTATTATGACTGTTATAATAGACTTCAGGGAGAATGGGATTGGATCCAGGGCTGATAGGTCAGAGTGGACAGATATGACAATTATCTGGAATTATAGCATCAGGACTTCCATATTCTTATTACATTGCTGAGGAGTAGGGGTGGTCAAAGCTGGGTTAATGCTGAAAACCAGGAAAAACTGAAAAGGCCTAGGTTTTATTGGAGCTGATGGACAGTTAGTCAGTTTATTTCATCATCAGAATGAAATTAACAGGGGAAGTGCCTGTAGCTCAATGGTTAGAGTGCTGACCACATACACAGGGACTGGCAATTTCGAACATGGCCTAGACATACTAAACAACAATGACAACTACAAAAAATAGACAAGAAGTGAGGCAGGGCACTTATAGTTCCAGCTACTTGGAAGGCTGAGGAAAGAGAATCACTTGGGCCCAAGAGTTTGAGGTTGTTGTGAGGCATGACTAAATGACATTCTACCAAGGGTGACAAAGTAAGACTCTGTCTCAAAAAAAAAAATGAATGAAATAAACGTTCCTTTTATTTAAACCTTGACAGAAAATTGATAAGACATTATGCCATATCTTATGCCACTTGATTCTACCACCATTGTGGAAGGACATCCACTCAAGTATAAGCTCCATTTCCAAGAAAAAAAACTGAGGCCAACTGACTTTACTTTAGGCCAAGTGACCTAAAGTTGCCACGCCATTAGATGATAATCCTTCCATTAGAACGTGAGTCTCTTCACCCTATTCCTCTCCACTTGCTACCTTTCCCTTCCCTCTTCTCAAGTGAAGCTATGGCAGTCTCTGCTATTGCTCAGTTATTCCTCTTTGTCTTAAATTTTCTTCTAGAACAGGATTTGGTGAGGTATAGTGATAAGAAAAACATTACGTAAAAAACACAAGTAAAGTAGGGTGCCGACCCCATATACTGAGGGCTGAGGGTTCAAGCCCAGCCCTGGCCGAACTGCATCAAAAATTAGCCGGGCACTGTGGTGGGCGCCTGTAGTCCCAGCTACTTGGGAGGCTGAGGCAAGAAGCTGAAGGTGGAAAATGGTGATAGCTTTAAGTTAGGCAAAGGAGTTCTTTTACATGGCTTCGAATCCTGTTTGATGAACATTTTGGTGCCATTCAGGAGGTGATGTATGTGTGTAGTTCAGGAGGTGGTGGATGTGCTGGATAGCTAGCTAACTCCCAAAGTGGTGTAAAAGACAAAGGTCATCTGGAAAGTCTTGAGCATAATCTGTCTTGAATCCTGGAAGGAAGTTTAACAGAACCAGAAGACACAAGGCAAAGTCCTATTCTTTGCTTAATGAATATTTAAATTCATCAGGGGTAGAGAAAGACTAACAAATCCTATTTGCTTAAGAGTGGTTAGGCCCACTGGAGGTAGAGAAAGACTGATGAGTCCTATTCTTTACTTAATGAATGTTTAAACCCCCTGAAGGTAGAAACTTAATGAGTGTTTATGACCTCCCAGAGCTAGAAATAGAGTAACATTTACCTCTGGCACAACTTGGTCTTCCTAGTTATTTATTAGAAAAAGGGCAGACGTTGCAGCGACATGCCCTATAACTTGTACTGCATAGCCACTTTCCTCTCACGGCTCAGAATCATTTAAACTTCTTGCAGCTTTAAATTTGAATTATTTCATTTCACACATTAACAGGACAGAGAGAGAAAATCACACTATCTTTCCAATTCAGGCTAAAAAAAGCATGTGGCAAAATTCAACACCCATTCATGATAAAAATACTCAGAAAATGAGGAAAAGAATAGAATTTCCTCAATTTGATAAAAAAATGTGCAAAAATTCTACAGGTAACATTATGCTTCATAGTGAAAGACTGCATGATTTCCCCTTTAGATTAAAAAAAAAGTCAAAGATGTTTACTTTCTCCACAGCTATTTAGCATACTGTTGGAAGGTCTAATATGTGATATTGTGACATAATAAGAAATATATTTGGTCTCTATTGGTTCCTGGTACATAGTTCCTAACCTTTGGAATCACCAAAGAGATAAGAGTGTCTTTTGTATGCTAATGAAATGACTGATGCCTTGGGGCCCCTGGAGAGCCTAAGGGTGGGGACTGGTTGCCAGGTGATCAACTATAGTTCTGACTAGTTCCTACAACTCCATCCTTTGGTTTGATTATTAATACTTTGGTAGCATAGCTCCAGGAGAAACAACCTCATCCAACAACAGCCAGGACTTTAGGCCTCACCCTGTGACCCTAGGGTCAGGAAAGGGACTGAAGATCAAGTTGATTATCAATAATCAATGATGTAATCAATTGTGCACTTACAATGAAGTCCCTATAAGCACCCTAAAGGGCAGGTTTGGAGACCTGCCAGATTACTGAGCAAGTGGAGTTTCCTGGTTGGTGGTACTCTCAGTGAGGGCAACATCCTAGAAAAGGAAGCACTGCACCCTCTCCTGTATACCTAACACTATGCATCTCTTCCATCTGCTTTTTCATCTGTATAAGTTTTTCTTCTGGGGCCATGCTACCAAAGTATTTATAATCAAACCCAAGGATGGAGTTGTAGGAACCAGTTAGAACCACAGTTGATACCCTGGGGTGCACAATTGGCATCCGAAGTAAGGGCATTCTTCTGGATGAACCTTTAACCTAAGGTTAAACCTAAGGTTAAAGGATCTGACAATATCTTCAGGTTGATAGTGTTTGAATTGAGTTGAATGATAGGACACTCATTTTGTCTGCACAGGAGAAACTGGTATCAGAGGGTTATGTTGAGTAATTTGTCAGAGTAGCAAAATTGCTTTGGTTGTTCATACCTCCTATGTAACTCTAATATTTCTAATATTTTATTGACCTTGTCAACACAAGAAGGCATGAAAAATGAAATAAAAGGCATACAGATTAGAGAAGAAGTAAAACTACACTTATTTTCACCTAACTTGCAGGCCATGAATAGAAAACTCTGAAGAATCTTTAAAAAGTCTTAGAAATAATAGATAAGTTTGGCAAAGCCACAGGATACAAGATCAGTATACAAAAATCAATTATATTTCTTTTTACTAGCAGTGGACATGTGAATACCAAATTAAAAATGCAATACCTTCAACAAGCACTCAAAAAAATGAAATATGTGAGTGCAAACTTGACAAAACGTGTTCAGAAGTTGTTTGCTAAAAACTACAACATGCTGATGAGAGAAAGCAAAAATGAGCTGGATAAATGGGGAGACATACGGTTTACACAGGTTAGAAGACTCATTATAGTAAATAAGAAGTTCTGGCATAGAAATGGGATATGGGTCTGTAAGAAAGGAGAGAAGGCCAGTCTAGGGAAGAGGAAAGTATTTAATAGAGGGGAAAAGGGAAATAGAGAATGACCAGGTGTCAGCTCAGCTCCCTTACAGTTGCAAAATGCTTTTATTAGCCTTATCAGTATAGCTGGAATGGGGAGTGAGCCCAGAGTACCACTTGGGCTCTTCTCTCCTGGGAATGAGGATTGTGAGCATATCCTTAGTATGAGCCAGGATAGGGTAGGATGTTTCCAGGAACTCTCTGGCCCTGAGGCACTCCAGGAATCTGGGGAGGGGATAGCTGGTTTCTGACCTGGTTTTCTAAAATGGTTGCACTCCTGTCAGGATAATGAGGATTCCTTTCCCATAGTGAAGATGTCAATTCTCCCAAAATTCATACAGAGTTTTAACATAATTCCTATCAAAACACCAGAAATAATTTTAATAAATACAGACAAGATTATTCTAAAATTTATAAGTAAAGTTATAGGAATAGCCAAAACAGTTACTGGAATAGCCAAAAAGTTACTGGAATAGCCAAAACAGTTTTGAAAATGAAAAAAAGAGTAGGACTCAGTTTATCTAATTTCATGGTGAGGTGGCAGGATTGTTTCAGCCCAGGAGTTTGAGGCTGCAATGAGCTATGACTATGCCACCATACTCTAGTTTGGAAGACAGCCTTTTCAAAAAAAAATTTATTTTTTTAAAGGCCACGTTGATATATCATTGAGCACCTATCAAAACGGCTAACATAGAAAATAATGACAACACTAAATTCTGGTCGGATGTTGGCAGAATGGATCATATCATCTGTTTTGAGTTAATTTTTGTACAAGTAGTGAGGTTAAGAGCAAGGCTCTTTTCTTTTTTTCTCCTTTCTTCTCCCCTATCCCTCTCTCCTTCCATTTCTTCCTCCCAATGTATGTCCAACTGTTTTAGAACAATTTGTTGAAAAAGCTACCCTTCCACTATTGAATTGCTTTTGTGTGTTTGCTATGAAGAACATAAAATGATAGTGGCATTCTGAAAAATAATTTAATAGTGTCTTAAAAACTACATATACAGCAGTCCTACAACATATATTTTGGCTATTTGACACTCCAAACTACGTTTTAAAATTTGATCCCCAATTTTGGAGGTGGATACTACTGGGAGATATTTGGGACCTGGTGGTGGGGGGAGGGTGGTGGATCCCTTCTGAATAGCTTGATGTACTTCTCATTCTAGGTCCCCACAGTTTCCCTGAGAGCTGGTTGTTAAAAAGAGCCTGGCACATTCCCCTCTCTCTTGCATCCTGTCTTACCATGGGATTTGCATATGCCAGCTCTCCTTTGCCTTCATCATGGGGGAAAGCAGCCTGAAGTCCTCATCAAAAGCAGATGCTGGTGCCATGCTTTTTACACAGCCTGCAGAACCATGATCTAAATACACTTCTTTATAAATTACCCAGCCTTAGGTATTCATTTATAGCAACACAGACACAACACACCATTTGTACTCATAGGCATTTATCCCAGATAAATGAAAACTTAGATCCACACAAAAATCTTTACAGAAATGTTCATAGCAGGTTTATTCATAATGACCAAAAATGGTAAACATTCTGATGTCCTTCAGCAGGGGAAGAGTTGAGTAAACTGTGGTACATCCACACCAGGGACACTACACTGCATTCAAAAGACTCAACTGTTGATATATAGAACAACTTAAATAATCTCTACAGAGTTTTGGCAAGGGGGAAAAGTTAAATCCAATGGTTATATGTTATGTGATTCTATTTGATAACATTCTTAAACTGACCAAAGTAAAAGAAGGAGGACAGATCTGTGGTTGACAGTTGACAGATCTGTGGTTAGGATGGGTTAGGGGAGCTGGGGAGGAAGGGAAATTGTGTGATTTGCTAAGGGCAACATGAGGAATTTTTGTGCTAATGGAAATGTTCTGTACATTGGGGGAAAGAAACAAAGGTGAATAATTTGACTGAGGCTATAGGTTTACTTCTGTAGTTATTTTAGGCACAGGCTGTGATTGTTCTCATTGTTTGTGCATTGATGCCTGTTGGTGTTTAGAAACCAAAAGTGAAGTGTAATGAAATTAGATCTATATTCCAGTACAAGTTATGCTGCCAACTAACTTGTGACCTTGATCACGCTCTTTGTATTTTCTGGAACTTGGGTTTCTCTGGAGGGCTTTGGAATGATTCATCTCAGAGGTCCCTTCCAGCTATAGAATTTGATGGTTTCTTGTATGAATGCATCTAATGCACTTCAGCATCTCAAAAGTACACTTGGACATGCAAGAGTGGATCTGTTATGTTATTTTATTTCATCAGACATATTTTGCATGGTCTGTTGTAATTCATGAAGCTTGCCAGCATTTCTTTTCAACAATGACAAAGGCTAAGACCCCAAATTCTCTCTCTCCTGCTATTTTAAGTGCTGCGGATTTCCCCGTGGGCCCCTGAAGAGATGGTGTTGCATCGCTCATGGAAAGGTATTAAAAAGGACTCATCATGGATGTTGGTTCAAATAGAATTTGTAGTTTCAGGGTAGAAAATATAGCTTGGATTCCTTTTTAAAATAAAATTTGCAGTAGTTTTACCTTCTAGTGAATTCCATGGCATCACCTAAGGTGTAGTGTACATTCTGAACTAATACCAATTTTTAATATTTTTGTTTGCTTCTCATGGTGATGTACTCTAGCTCAAAATAGGACTTAATTCATGTAAAACTTCATTGGTGTGACTTGAAAGTGCAGTTTCTGAACTTCTAAGTACATTTTGTGAGCCCTTAAATCCCTCATTACTCTTTGTGTAAATTGGCTCTGTCCAGTGAGCACTGTTGATTTTCCCGAAAACCCCAGGGGGAGCAGTCTGAGAGCTGTATTTTCTCAGGATAGTTTTTATGGCGTTAAACAAGTGACTGCCTCATTTCCACTTCCAACTGGATGGTTATATTTTAGTCCCTTCCCCTATGCCCTATGTTGGGAAGAAAGCATATAGTTAGGTGACCTTCAGAACTAAACCTGACCTCCTTCCCCATTAACAGACATTTATTAAACGTCCTCTGGCAGGGAAATATGATGAAATATATGCTTACTCTCCTCCTTCAGAGACCAGGAGACCACTGAAACCACAGCAAGAATGTTTATCCTCTTCTCTTCTTGATTAGCTCCAGTGCCCTTTCTTTTTTAATTTTGGTAGTATATAAACTTTGTGGTTTTTGACTTAAGCTTTTTGGGAAAAATTCAAATTAGACATAAATAATCTATTACTAGAGGCATAGAAATCTCAGTGGTCAAAAACTTGCCAAGTCAATTTCTCTTTTCATCATTAGAATTAACAACCCAACATCATATTTATACTGTTGTTTTCTCATAGAAATGTAATCTTGGGAAAGAAATAATCACTATAAACCAAGGTGTATATTTTACTGTATTTGAACATCATCTCTAGATTACTTATGTTTTCAAAGGCATTTTTATGCTTTGAAAGCTGCAGATTTAATGTACTATATGTATTGGCACCAGGGGAACAAAAATGAAATATCAGTTTGATTTAGGGTTGCTATGGAGAATGTTTTAATGTTTCAATTCAATACTTTAGAATATACTTATGCAAGCTTATACGTGTATACTTCAGCAGGTTTCTACTTTGGTGAATGTTTTTTAATTGACTATCAGAATTTAGTAATAGCCATTTGAAATAAAACTAATAAAAAATACATATTTCAATTTCATTTTACAACCACAAAGGTTCTCTTTTAAAAGATTTGTATCCTTTTTTATTCATGGAAAGCTTGTTTTCTGATATGTCTACTGATATCATTCAGCATCCGTTCTTTGATTTTCTGTCTTCATTAGCTGGTATTTATAATTGCTGTGGAGTGGAATATCTTAGCCAGCAATCTAATTACTTCTAATTATCAAGTCACAAATACAAGAATCTTGTGTTTCACACAGTATCGTTCTGAGCATGATATGTCCTTATACTCGTGGTTTCTAATGCTTTCCTAGAGTAGGAGTTACCTTAAGTATTTGCTTATAAAAGCTAAAAGGAAATTTAAAAAATAAGTCCTCAGGAGAAGTGGGCAGCAGCTAACATCCAAGTTAGGATGACATCATTGATTTTTCTCAGCCTCCTTAACTTTTATTCCTGAAAGGGAAGAGAAACTTCCACTTGAGGATCCAGCTGAGTGGTGGCACACTGTTTTAATTCAATAGGTTGTGGTATATTTGGTTATAGTATATTTATACATGCTTATATTTGCCAGGGCTGATATTCAACTATAGTATGATATGCATTTTTATTCATACTTATTATTTCTAATTAAATGTCTCAATAGACAAAGAAAAAGTGTTTTTTTTTCTTTTCCCACACATTGAAGTTTTTAGTATTTTGTTTTGAAAATAAAGGTAGTTTTGGGCGGCACCTGTGGCTCAGCAAGTTGGGTGCCAGCCCCGTATACTGAGGCTGGCAGGTTTGAATCCGGTCCCAGCCAAACTGCACCAACAAAATAGCTGGGCATTGTGGCAGGCGCCTGTAGTCCCAGCTAGTCAGGAGGCTGAGGCAAGAGAATTGTCTAAGCCCAGAAGTTGGAGGTTGCTGTGAGCTGTGATACTACAGCACTCTACTGAGGGCAATAAAGTGAGACTGTCTCTTAAAAACATAATAATAATAAGAAGATATAAAAAGAAAGTAAAGGGAGTTTTCTGGTAATTATTACAGCTATTGCTCTCATTGCTAGTGACTTCCGCCTGGGTCCTAACTTGACCTACATAGTAGTTAACGTGACAAGGTAGATATGATAGATTCAAGCAGTAGCTCTCAACTCCAGCTGGACATTAGTACCATCCATGTTTGTATTTGTTTCCTGGGGCTGCTATAACAAATTACCACAAATTTGATGTCTTAAAACCAAAGGATTCTATTCTTCCACAATTCAGGAGACTAGAAGGACAAAATCAAGGTGTGGGCAGGGCCACACTCCCTTGAAGGCTCTTAAGGGAGAACTCTTCCTCGCCTCTTCTAGCTTCTAGTGCTTTTGGTATTCCTAGACATGGGGCACCCAGGCTCCATCCTTTGGCTTGTTTTCACAAGACCCTCCCTTCTATGTCTCTGTGTCCAAATCTCTACCTCCCAATGTAAGAACCTTGGGCATGAAATTTAAGGCCTACTTTAAACAGGATATCTCATACTCAGGATGAAAACATGTGTGATGATTTCATCTTGAGATCCTTAATTAATTACATCTGCAAAGACTCTACACTCAAATAAAAGCTGACTCAGCCTGGGCATGGTGGCTCATGCCTGTAATCCCAACATTTTGGGAGGCTGAGGTGGGTGTATTGCTTGACTTCATTAGTTCTGACAGCAGCTTGAGCAAGAGCAAGGACATGCCCCCACCCCTGTCTCTACTAAAAATAGGAAAAAACCCATCTCTACTAAAAACAAACAAACAACAACAACAACAAAAAAAAAACAAAAAAAAAAACCTAGCCAGATGATGTGGTGGATGCCTGTAGTCCCATCTACTTGGCAGGCTGAAGGGAGAAGATTGATGCTTAAGCCCAAGAGTTTGAGGTTGCTATGCGCTATGACACTGTGGCATTCTACCCAGGGTGACAGAGTAAGACTCTGTCTCAAAAAAATCTGACTCAGAAAATGTGAGGTGAGGCCACCTAATTTTCTCAGGTACTTCAGGCCTTACACTTCCCTCCTTCAGCCCCCAGCAGCTGCCTGGACTGGAATGCTAAAACTCAGTTCTTGCTAAAGGTGTCTTTGTGGGTCCCACCCCTCTGTGTTATTGTGTGAGAGCATTATTTATTCCAGTGACATCATTTCATCTTTAGGGAAATATGTTCCAGCTTCCCAATAGGCAAAATGCAGTCCAATATTTGGAAGAGGGCTCATTTGGAGATACAGTATGATGCAGGAAATGAAGCACAGGCTCATTTCTAGAAAGAAAGTGGTTTCATGTTCCCTGTCTAGAACTTCCCTTGCTAGATCAGAGACCCAGGTGAGCTATTTAACATCTCTGAGATTGGTGCCTGTATCTAATTGCGAGAATTGGAGATATTCTATTAATACTTCCCAGCTTGCTCACGTGGTTGTGGGCAGGATGCAGTTCTTCCAGTGTTGTAGGACTGCTGGCCTTGGGTCCTTGCCAGGTGGGGCTCTCCACTGGCCAGCTTGGGATTCTTCTGATGAGACAAGAGAGAAGGATGAGCAAAATGAAGTCACAGCCTTTTATAAACTAATCACATTTTGGTTATTATAAGGAAGCTATTATGCCTAGCCCATATCAAAGGAAGAGAGAATTATCTCCTGACTAGCAGGAGATAGGGGGATCCTTAGTAGCCATTTTAGAAGCTGTTAAGTTTCCCCAAAACCCATCCTATTCTTTTTCTTTGGTGTATCCCCTAGTATTTCTAGTTTGGGGTATATGCTGACTCTTCTGAACAGAGAGGAGCCAGATGTCCAGTTGGAATACTGAAGAACAAGAGGTTAAAAGGAGTTGGCTTGGGAAGAGCAACCTCATGGTACTGTGATAACAGCCACAATCAGCAGACATCCTGGTGGGTCATTATATCCTGAATTATTTTGCTACATGATTACACATGAACTATAGAGCTTCAGAAATAAACCACTGTAGTAGGCCAGGAGGGAACAATCTGAGCAGTCATTTAGAATGTGCTGCTGCAGAGAGAACAGTGAAATGGCAGTTTTTTGAAATTGCTTTACTAAACTGTAGTTTGTGTATCTGCTGTGAATGATCCTCATAGTGAGCCACAGCAGCCCTACCCTCACTCCACCTTTTAAACACCCGCTTCTGAAACCACCATTTCTGGAAGATATTCTTGGGAGAGCACAGAACATCATTTCTAGGCATTTCCAATTCTACATAATTAGAATAGAAAGACTTTGAAGTCGGCTTCAGGTTTTAGCTTGTTATATAAATAAGTTCACAGGAATCTCAAATGCTTTACAGAAATCTGACAGCAACTATAAAAGGCTTTTGAACATTTTTGTTGCCAAAGTCCCAGGGATTGCTGGAATCTTAAATAACCCGTTTTAAGCTCCAATTCAGAAGCTTTTTGTCATGTTTAATAATGTGGTGAATCATTCCTTTTCTGTTAGTCATTTCCTCTTTTATAATCCACACGGATCTTTGAGCCATGGAATGGATATTTTCTGGAGCTATAAATTAAATTTCCTTTCGATGTAAACCTTAAAACGGCCTTTAAATGTACCACTTCTGTAAATCCAGTTATCTAGGTCTAAAGATTCATTAAAAGACATTTAAATGAAAGCGTTATATAGGTATATGTTCAATTCAGAGTGATCATCTTAAAATTGGAGTGCCATGGAAAATAGATGTTCCTGTGTACAGTAGAAAACGTAATGGGAAGGAAATTATTTTATTTGTAGAGGATACTAAATAGTAAAATATCTATCCCCTTTCTTTTAACATTGGGGTAAGTAAGAAGTTTAGTCCAGGGTGCAGTGACCCCCATTAGGTCTATCAATAGTATTCATGAGAATGATGAACTTTGATGAGAAAAAAAATTATGTCTTTGCTTACACTAACCTCTAACTACAATATAGCCTTTCTTTGAAGAAAGAAGGTAAGCAGAAGACCACAGTTGCATTGGCAGTTCTTGTGACTCTGTCACCAATAGAAATTATAGATACTGTCTAATCATAATTTAAAGTTATTATAAATATCCCAAAATATCATTTGTATTTATCATTCCCTTGAAAACACAGTAGTTATTAAACCTGCCATTGGGTCTTACTGTTTAATGCCTTCATGAAGAAGGACACATTAATATATCACAAACATATTTTAAAGTGTTTTGATAGCTGTATTTCAGTATAATTTGTATTCTTATAATTCCATGTACTGTTTTTTTTGGACACAAGGTCTCTCTCTATTGCCCAGGCTAGACTGCCATTCCATTAGCCTAGCTCACAGCAACCTCAGATTCCTGGGATCAAGCTATCCTCCTGCCTCGGCCTCCTACAGAAGCACAGACTGTGGGTTCCTTCCATAACACCCCCATCTCTACTTGAGAAGAGGGTCTTGCTCCAGCTCAGGGTGGTCTCAAACTCTATGGCTAAAGTGATCCTCCCACCTTGGCCTCCCTGAGTGCTAGGATTACAGGCTTGAGCCATTGCACCTAACACCATGTAATTACAACCATGTAATTTTTGGTTGTTTCTGAGACAGAGTCTCACTGTGTCACCCAGGCTCAAGTGCAGTTAACACAGTCATTGTTCACTAGACTGGCCTCAAATTATCTACTCAGCTTAGCCTCCCAAAGTACTGGGATTATAGGCATAAGCCACTACACATAGCCTGTGTACTTTTTTTATTAAAAAAAAATTATTCTTAGAAGAACCATATAGGTTTTACCAGGTAGCTGAATGAGACCAGGTATACATACATACAACACACATAAACACTGTACTAGAACCTAAAAAACATATAGAATGATTATGGAAACCTGGTGTTCACTGAGCAAGTACTGAATAACAATTGTTTTGAATACATGGTATAATTGTTCAAAACAATTAAAAACAATTCAACAATTTAAAACAATTGTTTTGAATACATGGTATAATTTAATGTTTGCACCAACCCTCTGAGGGTTATCACCTCCACCTCAGAGTACATTTTACAGATAACCAGTCTCTCAGAGGGCCTCCAATGACCCTCAGCTTTTTGTACTCACTGCCTTGTGAAGTTTCCTGCTACAATGTATTGTTATCTCTTTGATCTACAGAATAGAGTGGAAGAACACTGTGTGTGGTGAACAAAGGCAAGGTCATAAAAGGTTATTTACTTGGGGGGAAGCTAGTCACCATTTTGTAAGAACACTTAAGTAACTCTATAAAGAGCTTCATATGGAATGAGATCTCCTTCCAACAGCCAACACCAACTTCCTGGACTTGTAATTGAGCCATTTTGGGAATAGATTTCCAGCCCTGGTCAAACCTGCAGATTATTCTAGACACTGTGGGCATTTTGACTCCAACTTCGTGGGACACTGATCTAGAATCATTCAGCTAAGCTACTGCTCCCAGACATCCCGACACATAGAACCTGTGAGAGGGAATAATTGTTTATGACTTTTTAAAGCCATTTAATAAATGTTAGGGCAGAATTTGTTGATCAACAAATTGATCAACAAATACTGATACAGAGGGCTCTTATCTCTCTCAAGGTCATATAAGTAGTAAATGATTGAGGCCTGATGGGAACCCAGCTATTGTTGCTGAAATGTGCTATTTCTTTCAACTTAGCTGAACAGAGAATATCAGAGTGTTCTCCTCTTTCTTTTCTAACCCCTTTTTTTCTCCCCACTTTTCTTCTTTCTTCCTTCACAGGGCTTTGCATGTGGTACTTGGCAGTTAATGACATAGCAGGTTATCTATTTCCTCACTTGATCTCCTTGAATTCTTAAATAAAAGCAGTATGGGCCAGGTATGATGGTTTACACTTGTAATTCTAGCACTTTGGGAGGCCAAGGCAGTTGGATTACCTGAGTTCAGAAGTTGGAGACCAGCCTGAGCAAGAGGAAGACCCCTAAAAACAGAAAAACTAACCAGGTGCTGTGGCAGGTTCCTGTGGTCCCAGCTACTCAGGAGGCTGAAGCAAGAGGATCTCTTAAACCCACAAGTTTGAGGTGTGAGCTATAATGATGCCTCAGGGGGTGGAGTAAGACCTCTCTCAATGGCTTGGCGCCTGTGGCTCAACGGGCTAAGGTGCCAGCCACATACATCTCAGTTGTCAGGTTCGAATCCAGCCCGAGCCCGCCAAACAACAATGACGGCTGCAACCAAAAAATGGTCGGGCGTTGTGGTGGGCGCCTGTAGTCCCTGCTACTTGGGAGGCGGAGGCAGGAGACTCGCTTGAGCCCAGGAATTGGAAGTTGCTGTGAGCTATGATGCCATAGCACTCTAT
>CAUYON010061160.1:0-10762 GCA_963573935.1 Arctocebus calabarensis
GACTGGGAGAGAAACAGAGAGAGCTTCTCTCTCCCCACTAGAATTTTCTCCCTCTAACAGATGCCTTAATGTTTTCTGTATTCTTTTCTTTCTTTTCTGTGAATAAATTCTGTCTTACAAAAATAAAATAAAATAAAATAAAATAAAATAAAATAAAATAAAATAAAAAAAGCTCCTAACATTATTAATGCTATTGTTAAATTTTCAATTTTTTCTAAAGGAGTAAAAGACTACATTTTGTCAAAAATATCTTTAGCAAGTTGAACAGGACCATAAAGATTATACAAGAGCTTTATGCATAGTCTGAATTTCTTGATGAAGCTCTGCTATATTGAGGCTGTTATCACCATGGGACCATATTCCTTGTAAATGATTTTTTACTTTGTCCCAATTCCACTGAGATTCATTATAAGGTTTAGAAGTGACATGAATCCATTGGAATTGAGCATGGTAATGTAAAGGCAATCGTGCTTTTAAACTTCAAATTTCATCTCCTATTAAAGTTACTACTACTGGATTTAAAGCATTGAGTTTAGCCTCTATCTTTTTATCTATTTCTTCTTGAAGAGATAATGTCAAAGATGTATTTTGAGCCAATGTATTTAAAAAATGGGCTGTTTGAATAGATTAAGAGCCGTAGCTGAAGTAACGGCACTGGCTATTATGGCAACTAATGCTGTAATGCCTGCTATGATCATACCTATGACTCTTTTCTTATGAATTATACCATGGTGTGCTTATTAAGTGCAAATAAAGTCTGCATATGTGATTCATCATACCATGGCTGAGTTAAATTTACAGGTAGCACAACAAAAAATGGCTGTTCAATTACAGCAATAGCATTAAATGGATTAACATGATTGACATAATTAGACAAATTACAATTCAAACAATTCAAAGAGAACCCATGTTCAATTTTGGTTATAGAAATATTACCAACTAATAAAAGTCTGGGAGGTGGAACACAAGACATAACGTAATGTAAAGTTTGAGATCCATTTTGCATACTTCATTGGTGGGCTTCAGGACTTCCACTGGTTGAAGAGCTGCTGCAAGGTGCCAGAGATCTTCCTGGATAACTTCTGATTCTATTGTGAGAATATTTGGAACCCATCCTTCGGCAATCACATGATTATTAACATTATGAGAGAATGGTAATCTCCTAGACCAATCCCACTATTTCTGTGACAATTTCAACAGGAATAAGAACTGGGATGTTATAATAACTCTCAAGCCAGGGGGCCAAATCAAGGGGAATGGGAGGGCCATCACAGGAAGGTATTCCAATTGGCGTAGAAGTAGATTATGTTTCTTCATATTTAGCAAATCCCCCATTTCACAATTTTTTGAAATTGAGTGAAATCTAGTGCTGGTTGAAAAATAAATGATAGACCAAAAGAGCTAGTTTTAATTCTTTGTGGAGAGTTAAGCATCCAGGTCTGGGGAGTAAGCAGAAACAGAAGGGCACAGTGGCTGCCCTTCCAGTATAATTGAAAATGGCCCACTGGGGTATAAGATAGTCACTAGTAGTAAACACACACATACACACATATACATATATATATATTATTTGTTTGTTTGTTTGTTTTAATTGAGACAGACTCTCACTTTGTCACCCTTAGTAGAGTGCCTTGGCATCATAGCTCACAGCAACCTCAAACTCTTAGGCTCAAGTGATTCTCTTGCCTCAGCCTCCCAAGTAGCTGGGACTATAGGCACCCACCACAATACCTGGCTATTTTTGTTGTTGTTTAGCAGGCCCAGGCTGGGTTTGAACCCACCAGCCCTGGTGCATGTGGTCAGCACCCTACACACTGAGCTATGGGTACCACCCAGTAGTAACTATATTACATAAAATTTTTATACCAGGGTTGCTTCATTGGACTGGACATAGAAAGGGTGCATCCATAAAAGAGGCCCAGTATGTATCAGTTGTTACAGTACTTACATGACAAGAAACAATAGCCATCATGGCTAGAAAAAGTTTCTCGGGGTGACTGGCCCTCCACAATGTTGCACAATGTCAGTGCCCTCATGAATCAGCTTCTTTAATTGGCCCCACATTGGGGGTTTCATGGTTCAAGATGTTTTGGCTCAGCGGTAGACCATTTGGGGAGGCACTTGTTGGTGGGACAAGAACTTGTTCTGGGTCCATGTCTGATTAGCCATTCAGGAAGCCAACAAGGATTGTCAGCTATTCTAGGAAAAACACAAACATGTCCTCTTCCCCCTATTAACAGAGGATCAGGACCTTGCCAGGTAGCAGTTAAGGGGTCCTTCATAGGACGTTAGGGTATGTAGAGGATGGAGCATTCCAAAAACATTCTGCTGCTGTGTGATCTAAAGTATAAACATTTTAAAAATTTAAAATGAAAACAGTTTGAAAGAGAAGATTATGTGGAGTACCAGGATATATCTCTCCCTTTTTTAACTTTAGTAATTGAAGTTTAAGGTCAAACTCCTGGGCTTAACTGATTGGATATGCAAGGGATGTACATGCTCCTGGATGTGCATGGATAAGTCTCTGTAAATGAAATGAGCATGTTCAACCGTGGCTTGGTCTTTTTTTCTTTTTTTTTTGTAGAGACAAGAGTCTCACTTTATCGCCCTTGGTAGAGTGCCATGGCGTCACACAGCTCACAGCCTCCAACTCCTGGGCTTAGGCGATTCTCTTGCCTCAGCCTCCCGAGTAGCTTGGACTACAGGCACCCACCACAACGCCCGGCAATTTTTCTGTTTTGCAGTTCTGCTGAGGCAGGGTTTGTACCAGCCACCTTCAGTATATGGGGCTGCCGCCCTACTCAATGAGCCACAGGCGCCGCCCAGTGCCTTGGTCTTGATGGCTGTGAGGTATACCTGTTTTAAGGGCAATAGAAAAAGTTGAACGAAAGGAAGATAAAGTTTTTGTTTTTTATTGAGATAGAGTCTCACTTCATCACTGTTGGTAGAGTGCTATGGCATCACAGCTCACAGCAACCTCAAACTCCTTGGCTTAAGTGATTCTCTTGCCTCAGCCTCCCAAGTAGCTGGGACTACAGGTGCCTGCCACAACACCCAGCTGTTTGTTGAGAAGAGGTCTTGCTCTGGCTCAGGCTAATCTCAAACCTGTGAGCTCAGGCAATCTACCCAGCCTCCCAAGTGCTGGGATTACAGGCATGAGCCATTGCGCCTGATCCCCAGGAAGAGGAAGTTTTACTAACATAAGCAGGAACATTATCTGTTTCGATTGACTGGCTTAAAATGGCAATGTTTAGAGGGATAGGCATTAAAGCCTGCATCTCTTAAAGCTATGGCCAAAGTTAGACCTTGAATATAGGATGGCCCTATGTCAGCACAAAATCTAATGTAATCTGAAATGGAGCCCTTTTTTCTGTATGGACAGATAGCAGTCTGGCAAGCTGCACTGGCATTCTCATTAGCTAGTTATTTGACAAGAATCATTCCTGCTTCCCTGTCAACGACAATGTAGTTGACTACCTGTAAAAGGCAAGAGACAAAATCCTGATAAGGTTCTTCAGGTTCTTGATAGATTTTGCTAAATTTCTCTGTCTTAGCACCTAAGGCAGGCAGTTTCCTCCAAGCCTGTAGTGCTAGTTGATTGATCTGTTGATAGGCTTCTGGTGGATAATGCAATTGGCTATCCTTTGAGGCTTGAGAAAGGATGGCTGCGTTATGGTTATGTTTCTATGTATATTCCAATATTATAAAATATTGGTCTATCTTAATGTATATTGTCAGTAATAATTTTAATTCATCTCAAAAAGTACTTTTTTATAACTGGGTGAGTCCAAAGTTTGTCTTTCAAAAGAAATATTAGGAGAGACTGATGGATTCTCTTGAATTCAAATTTCTGAAGTCATTAGAAATTAAATACCTTCAGACTAAAAGCAAACTTCTAGAACTTTAATTAGAAAGTTAACATGTAGGCTTGGCACCTGTGGCTCAACGGGCTAAGGAACCAGCCACATACTCCTGAGCTGGCGAGTTCAAATCCAGCCCGGGCCTGCCAAACAACAATGATGGCTGCAAACCAAAAAATGGCTGGGTGTTGTGGCGGGTGCCTGTAGTCCCAGCTACTTGAGAAGCAGAGGCAAGAGACTCACTTGAACCCAGGAATTGGAGGTTGCTGTGAGCTGTGATGCCATAGCACTCTATCCAGGGTGACAGCTTGAGGCTCTGTCTCAAAAAAAAAAAAGAAGAAAGTTAACATGTGTGTGAGTATTGCTAACCTAACTTCAAACAGAACAGAAATCAGTTACATGGAAATGGGCTGGTTTGTTATGGCCTTTTGTTTGAAATATTGCTGGTTCCTTCTGTGTTCTGTTTTCCGAATTCAAGAAAACCATTTTCTGTCTTCTGAGCTATTTGTAGCTTTTCAAGCAATGTATGTAATTATGGGCAGAATTTGAAACATGTATTTTTTTTCTCTCTCTCCTTGATTTCTCCAGAATTTGAAAGCCATTTGTAAGTATTCTTAATTTCTGCTAATACAGTTATTTGCATAATTTCAATAAGAATCTGTTTTGTTCTATAGGACATGATGAAGGCAATGGTTATTTTACCAAGACTTTGGCTGGAATAGCATTTCCACAGGTGTCCAGACTATGTTAAGGAATTAAGGTTGACTTTATAAGGCCAATAAAAAAGCCCTTTGGAAAAACTGACCAGATATCCATCAATAATGTTTCCTGATCTGTGGTAAGTAATGAAGGTCACTTTCTGACAGGTCCAGGAATCAAAATGTGCTTAGGGACCTCAAGAGAAGAGGAATTACCCAATGCATACAGGTATCTAATGGCACAGATGAAACCTGGGCTTGTGGAAGGCTTTCAAGTCTAACCTGAGATTCATTATAAAAAGTTCCAGCAAAACCAATTTTAAAGGGAAGAAGAGCCTAGATGGCTAATAATTATTCTTGCTGCACTTTATGCAAATAATCAGACCCAATATACTGGAGGTACAGTTTATTTTGGCAACTAAGTTAGTTCTGCTATAATTTGTCTTTAGGAAAGAAAGAAATTGGAGAGAGAAAAATGGTTCAAGGAGAAAAGAGGCTGTGGCCCATCTGTATTAAATTCTAGCCTTGTCTGCAATGTCAGTTCATAAAATGATACATAGCTGGGTTTGTTTTGTTTTGTTTTTATGAGACAGAGCCTCAAGCTGTCACCCTGGGTAAAGTGCCATGGCATCAGAGCTAACAGAAACCTCCAACTGCTAGGCTCAAGCAATTCTCCTGTCTCAGCCTTCCAAGTAGCTGGAACTACAGGTGCCCGCCACAACACCCGGCTATTTTTTTTTTTTTTTTTTGGTTGCAGCCATCATTGTTTTTTGGTGGGCCTGGGCTGGATTCGAACTCACCAGCTCAGGTATATGTGACTGGTGCCTTAGCTGCTTGAGCCACAGGTGCTGAGCTGAGACATAGCTGTTTTACTAAACTGATCTGTTAAATGAGACTAAGAAACTGGCCAAAGAATATAGAATTATACACAGTAGTTATATTTGCTCTGAAGACTTAAGGCTCAACAAAGGTCACCTGTTGGCTACACTGGAAAAATCTGTACAGTATCAAATGTTATCTGCTGTCTCTGTATAGATACCTCAGGAAAGACTGGAACCTGTATGAGAATGTCCCAGTAAATAGTGTGAGTATAACTCAGCTTCATAAGTGATCCCACACCCAACTGATGTTCAGAAATATTCACTTGAATTGTCCAGAACTTTGGATCAGTTTTGTAGGAACTCTTAAAAGTATGCATTATCTTAAGAACTGTCCTAAGACTATAAGTAGGAACACTGATGTTCTCATTGTGTGAGCCTTAGCCTCAAAATTTGGAACTTGTAAATGTTTGTAGGTAACTGCTAAATGGTTTCATTCTCTTATGCTGAACTCAAACTTGACTTTGTCCCTGTCAGTGTAAAGAAGCCAGAAAGTCACAAATGTATGCAAAGTGGCTGAGGTCATGCAGAAGCCAAATGAAAGCCCTGAGAATTTCTGTGAAAGACTGCGTGAAACATACAGACTGCCAAACCATTGTGTGATGTTACTAAGAGGGGCGAGAATAGGCCAATTGAATAGAAATCTGGCCAACCAAAAGCCTTCAAGAGGCTAAAGGAAAAACTGTGGGCTGTCCTGATGCCAGGTTTCCCTGACCTGGCCAAGACTTTTTTTTTTTTTAAGAGGCAGAGTCTCACTTTATCGCCCTTGGTAGAGTGCCATGGCATCACAGCTCACAGCAACCCCCAACTCCTGGGCTTACGTGATTCTCTTCCCTCATCTTCCTAAGGAGTTGGGACTACAGCACCTGACAGAACACCTGGCTATTTTTTGTTAAGGTTTGGCCAGAGCTGGGTTCAAACCAACACCCTCGGTATATGGGGCTAGTGCCCTACCCACTTAGCCACAGGCACTGCCCCTGGCCAAGACTTTTGAACTGTACATATCAGGAGATGAAAAAGAACAGCGGGGGAGTGCTCACACAGAATGTAGCATCCTGGGCAAGACAAGTTGCTTATCTCTCTAAGGCAACTTCACAGGGTCTCGAAAGGATGGCCACCATGCCCTTGCAGCCACTGCCATGCTGGTGCAAGAGGCTGATAAGTTGACTTTGGGACAAAACTTAAGAGTCTTGGTACTATACACAGTGGTCACTCTTATGAACACTGAGAGGTGTCATTGGTTGACCAACTTCATGCCTCACCAAATATTAAAGCTTACTGTGTAAAAATCTGAGGTTGGTTATAGAGGTTGTATGCATGAGGCCATGCACTTAGGACAGAGGCAAAAGAAAATTAAGAGGCTTCTGGGGAGATACTTTTACATACCCCTGTTAGCCACCCTTGCTAAGAAAGTCAGTCTCATTGTGTAGCATGCAACCAACACAATACTAGACAGGGACCATCCCTGCCACCTGAAATTCATTCCTACAGGGAAACCCCTTTTAAAGATGTGCAAATGGACTATACTGAATTGTCCAGATGTAGAGGAAACTGGTGCTTACTAGTTCTGGTCTGCACATTCTTGGAATAGGTGGAAGCCTTCCCCACCATGATGAAGAGGGCATTTGAAATAGTAAAAGTGTTGCCCAGAGAAATCATCCTATGGTTTAGGTTGCCACTCTGGTTTAACTTTGACAATGGGCTAGACTTCATAACAGAAATAGTGCAAATGATAGCTAAAGGTTTGGATATCACCTGGAAACTATATGTGACATATAGGCCTCAAAGCTTGGGCAGGGTAGGGTGCATGAACAGGGTCATAAGTACAGGAATCTTTAAACTCTGTCAGGAAGCAAAGCTTAATTGGATACAGGCCTTGCCACTGGTATTGTTCAAAGAGGCCTCCATCAATCCTCTACAATTTAACAGGGATTCCTAAAAGAACTGGGAAAGACTGAATTGAACAGACAAAAGCCCTAGGAAGAGTAACAAGAAAGATCTCCACCTGTGTAATTAACCATGTTCTGTTTAGTCTTTTGTGTCTGTATATCCTTTCTCTCTGGAGGATCAAGGGGACTAAGTCTAGATCAAGGATCAGAACCAGGTTCCACCCAAACCAACATAGAAAGGATTTTCCACCATCATCCCGACCACATGCACAGCAGTAAAGGTGGAATACATCCTCACCTGGATTCATCACAGCTGGATAAAGAAAGCTTTACTGCCCCATGGGAAGCATAGGTAACTTTTAAGATGGTCAATATGCCCTGCTCCAGCCACATACTGGGAGCTGGCTGGTCAACACATCGCTGAAACCTGAGGAAACTCCTTGAGAGACTTGTCTTAATCGGACTTTGCACTTTGGGAAAAGGGGAGGAGGGATGTGACACAGGGAAAAGTGAAAACTCATATGTATATTAACCTACCACCATCGTACAATTAAGGCCTGGGTAGAGAACCCAAGAGGAATCACAGTCCCTGAAATCTAAGTGCTGATCCAGACCAGGGAAATAGAAGAGCCCAGCCAGGTGACTTTGAAGTTTACTCCTGTAGCATCATGTGACAGTGCTGCTGCAGAAGGAACTGGGAAAGAAACTAGGACAGATCAGAAATATTTCTGTGCCTTCGATTTTACAGAAAAGTAATTTGTAAAATTAAATGTGAAAAGTGATTATGGGCACCTGCAGGAGCAAGATGATATTGAGACCCTAAATTAAAATATATGTGGAGTCTCAAAAGGGGGAAATGAGAGAGGATACCCAAGAAGGGTAAGGTCTAGGAGAACAGATCTTCTCAAGGAGACCATAAGTATACACCTACAGGGTGCTCTCCATGGTGAGTCAGCTCTTGGGAATTTGTAGACTTCACTTCCTAAACTTGGAAATTTCCACATCTGTGAAATCCTATAGTTCTGGGAGGCAGGGGCTGGAACGGCATCTCCCGCTTGATTCAAACCGGCCAATGAAAAAGTCACCTATGGGTTGGAACTTTTTAACTAGAGATTAAAAAGGGAAAGACCAAGCCAGTCGGTGAGAGCAGCCATTTCAAATTCTTCTATGCTGTAAGCTCCCGGCCGGTGAATAAAGCCCTTCCATTTATAAACACAGTGTTTGGGTGCTCTTTCTCTCTATTGAGCCTTATCTTCCTGCAACAAGTAGAGTGCTGTGGTGTCATAGATCACAACAATGACCTGGGCTCAAGTGATCCTCTTGTCTCAGCCTTCCTAGTAGCTGGGACTACGGACTACAGGTGTCTGCCACAGTACCTGGCTAGTTTTTAGAGACAGGGGTTGTGATCTTACTCAGGCTGGTCTCAAATTCCTGATCTCTAGCAATCAACCTGTCTTGGTCTCCCAGACTGCTAGGATTATAGGCATGAGCCACTGTACCCAGCAGAAAAGTCATTTTTAATACTAAGGAAGAAAAAAATAAACTATAGCTACAGACTTTCTGACAACAGAGAAGCAGAATTTAAGACCTGAGAGGAATTTGATTTAATAAGTTCTTTTTGTCTTTTTTCTTTTCTTTTCTTTTTTTTTTTTTTTTTGAGACAGTCTCACTTTGTTGCCCTTGGTAGAGTGCCATGGCATCACAGATTACAGTAACTTTAAATTCTTGGACTCAAGGGCTCAAGTGATTGTCTTGTCTCAGCCTCCCAAGTAGCTTGGACTACCGGCACCCACCATAATGCCTGGCTTTTTTTTTTAATTTTACAGATTGGGTGGGGGTCTCATTCTTGCTCAGGCTGGTCTCAAACCTATGAGCCCAAGCAATCCACCCACCTCAGCCTCCCAGAGTGCTAGGATTATAGGGATCAGTCACCACACCTGGCCTTTGGGGGTTTTTTGTTTGTTTATTTGTTTGTTTGTTTTGAGCCAGAGTCTCATTATGTGGCCCAAAGTATAGTGCTCTGGCATCACAGCTCACAGCAACCTCAAACTCTTGGACTTAAGTAATTCTCTTTCCTCAGCCACTCTAGTACCTGGGACTACAGGCGCTTGCCCAACTATTTTTTGTTGTAGCTGTCATTGTTTAATTGGCTCTGATGGGGTTTGAACCTGCCAGCCTTGGTGCATGTTGCTGGCACCATAAACACTGTGCTACTGGCACCGAGCCTGTTTGGGGGTGGGTAGGGTTTGAGACAAAGTCTCACTTTGTCACCCTGGGTTGAGTGTGTGGGTAGAGTGTGCTCACAGCAACTTCAAACTTTTGGGCTCGAGAGATCCTCTCGCCTCAGCCTCCCAGGTAGTTGAGACTACAGTCAGCCACCACAACACCGAGTTGGTTTTTCTATTGTTGGTAGAGACAAGATCTTGCTCTTGCTCAGGCTGATCAAAAACTCCTGAGCTCAAGCAATCTACCAACCTTGGCCTCCCAGAGTGCTAGTGTTGCAGGAAGAGGAGAAATGAAGAAAAAGAGCACTCAAAGGCCATATTTAATCACTGTAGTTAAGAGGAAAAAGGCTTTTATTTAGCTGATGGGGCTAACAGCAGAGAAGAATTCAAAATGGCCACACTGATCAGAGGTGGAGCAAGATGGCGGATGAGTAACAGCTTCCTTGCAGCTGGGCACAGTGAGACTGGGGAGAGAGGACTTCAGGCATCTCTGCCAGGCAGGATCTGCCCAGAAACTTCCCTTTGGGGACACAGGGAGACAGTGTGAGGCTTCTGGACACACCTGAAAGCGGCAGAGATTGGGCAAGTGGTTGTGTCTGTTCATTCAGTCTGATCCTGTTGGCGGCTGTGGGTGGGGCAGCAGTGGGACTGCAGGCTGGAAGGGCCTTGCCTGTGAGCCATTTGGGTTTCTTTTGGACTTGGCACTTGGTTGAACTGCCTTGGGAGAACTTGGGCAGGAGTGCGGGGTTTTTCGAGTGTTGTCTGGGGCCCCAGACTGGGCCACCAAGCCAGACAGAGTTGCCAGTGTTTGGTGGTAGGCTGTGTGGAGCCATTGTGGGAGAACTGCCCTGGCAAGCTCCACCCTCAGGGTCGCAAAACAGGCATTGGGCAGGAGCGAGTAATCTAGTGACTGAGCAGCCTAAAGGCGGGGACTGAGACGCCTTGCAGCCTTAGCTCTCAGGGGCATAGGGTGAGACTAGTTTTGGCACACTGGGTAAGTGGATAGCCACTCAAGGAGTGATCCCAGCCACAGCACTTTCCTGGGGAAGCTTCAGCTTAGCCCAAGTTAGTAATTTAAAGTGTCTTCTAAGCAGGCTGAGGAAGATTTAAGCTCTCCACCCTGCAGGGTTTGAGAAATCATTAGAAACACAGGGTCACTCCCTACAAAGATCCAGTAACAACAGAGCAATTCTGCCAGGGTCTGATCTGGGA